>CAVNYN010210015.1:0-38487 GCA_963692815.1 Nyctanthes arbor-tristis
GTGAGACCAAGATTGGATGTGATCTATGGCCATCCTACAGAGCTCGTAGTTGATGCCATGTATCAAGGCAAGCATGGTCAATATGTCCCCTGCAATACTGGATAAAACTAGGTATCTCACTTTATAACCGTTCCACCAGTATATTGGGTTTACAATACACAACTCTACACACTGTGTGAACTGGTTTTCATACTCAACCAATTATGTAATTTACATGTCATCATATGTTTAGCCTGAATAAAATTATACAATTCAATTTAGTTTTCTGGCAACATCGCCCTAGTTGATGTCAAACTGGAAACTCGTCGATTCGGTTATGGAGGACAACATTGAAAGAGTTATATGTATTTTGTGTAATGGTTTGAATATGCTACAACACGGGGAGGCCACGGAACACATTGTTGAATTTTCCTTGAATTTGGGTCAAAATCGGGCTGAATTCAGACTATAGATCTATAAAAAAAGCAAACACGTTCACATCATCATAGAGTTGTCAGCAATAAGATGGGAGGAAGGAAGGTGCTCTTGAAGTACAAGGAAGAAAAGTACCATGTGGTTTAGTAGACTGGACAACATGCCACACGTAAAACTAGGATTGGGAAGTCAGAAGAAAATTACTGGTCAAAGCTTCAAGAAAGGCTATACAATCTGAATCTAGTAACACAATGTTAACTTAGGATTTTGCGCCGACTGGGCTATCTTAGGATAGGTACATACGTAGCCGCCCCTTATGTAAAATTTTGCAGGAATCTATGGGCAACATGACTAAAAATTGATAGAAGTTATTAAAGCATTCACATTTAGCTGGAGCAATCCTCTTACAAATGTTGTCACAGAATGCAGGGCATTCAATACACAGAAAACATGCCTGGACCTTCTGGCGGTGTTGTGATAGAGATATCTGAACTCCATTAAATTTATACAAACATTCGTATCATAGACGGAGTCGACACCAGTAATGTAAAATATTCTGTTAGCAATTCCATAATCATACAAAAAAGCCTTCTATTACTTGTGCAATATCTCGGGCAAGTTCAACTCTTGTAACTTGTTTTAGAGCAATAAGTTTGTAATCCAAACTACTGTTGTGGCCCAAGTGCATGACTATGACAAACAAATACCTCCAGTCAATAACATGTTGTGTACAAAAGAACATAAAAAAGTTACCTTCGTGATTCGCAAATTCATGTTTCAGTATCTCTTTCTGCTGTAAAAAACTCTTCTATGTAGAACGAATGATTTTTGCTGACAGAGCTAGATGAGGCATACATGATTTTGTGAAATTCTCTATGTGCCAAAAACTCACAAATTAAAGAGACAGTTCGGGAAATGTTTTGGACCGTAGCTGACATTAGAAGATCCATATTTGTAGGCGAAAAAGTGGGAGATGGAACTAGATTCGTGAATTGAGAGTTCAAACCACTAACTGAACATTGACATGACTAAGCATAGATCATCGAAATGACCATTTCTTGACGTAATAATGAATGCCTACATTAATGTAACCCTTGTTATACTTTTCACATGTTCCGCTTGAAGTTTTAGAGTGAATAGGTCAAATCACAACAACCAAAAGTTAATTGTGAAGCCATCTTAAATCAAAGAGACAACACTATGAAAAAATATACATGAATTTTCTTTCGATCTAATTCACACATGAAATTGTCCTTAAAAAAAAAAAAAAAAAAAATCTGTGAAGGATTTTTAGCCACATGCAACCCTAATGTTGGAACTCTCATTTTTAATCGCATGTTCCATCACTCTAGAGAAAACAATTAAAAAAATTTTAGTTGTATATGAATGTTTATGGTGTTTGGTAATATTGTAGGAGAAAGAATGATGTCAATATGCACTGACGGCTAGAACGACCGTCAATGGTAGTCGTCAGTGATTACTGACACGCAGCACACAGCCGTTGGCCTGCCAGAATGTTCGGCGAATACTGATAGCCTGCCAATCTTTTCGATGGCTCCCGATGCTTTCCAATGGTACTTCAATGTTGTCAGCGATTACTGACCACGGAAGATTACCGTTGGCAATTGCTGACGGCTTTGCCAGACCGTCAGAATCTTCTCTTCTAACATTGAATCCATACATCAATGCAACCACCGAAATAACTATGCAGTTTTAATAGGAAAACATTACAGACCACTTTTGGTGATCATTAACAAGGCTATGACCGACGGTCATTTCTGATGGCCAGCGGCCCTTGCTAGCTAGGATTATTGACGGATTGACCACAAAGCCGTCAGTAATTGATGGTTTTCTTGTATTGTTTACCTGGAAGAGTATTTGGTCTTCCCTAGCATTGTTAAATACTAGTTGCATATGGAACGTGGGTAGTGGGATGGGAATTTGTGCTTGGCAAGATCCATGGCTCAAGAAAGAAGATGGTTTTTTCTTAAACACACCAATGGATAATGAACTAGAGAATATCTGAGTATATGAATTGTTTATTCCAGGTTGTTGCAAATGGGATACAGAACTAATTCAATCTCTGTTTTCGTATAGAGATGTTGTAGCCATCCCGAAGACTCACTCTCAACAAAATGCAATGAAGATAGAATTATTTGCACTATAATAAGGATAGAAAATATAGTGTTAAATCTAGATATCAGCTCTGTATGGACCTGACTAGGATTGAATCTGATTACAATACATATGGAGAGTGGAGTAAATTCTAGAAATTAAGGATTCCACATGAGGTAAAATCAATGGCGTGGAAAGCATATCAAAATTGTCTGACAACTCGGAGTAACCTTGTGCAAAGAGGGCTACAAGTTTTGACTTCATATATCTTATGAAATAATGGTATGGAGGATGTATGCCATATATTCACTCACTACTTTTTTTTTTTTTTTTTTTTTACTGTTTGCTGGTGTCTAGCTAATATCAGCACACCTATGAATATGTCTTCCTTTAAAGAGTGGTTTTTTGAGCTTGAGTCCCAGGGAAGAATTGGAGACTCAAAAGATTTGCATGCTGGTGTGGGAGATATGGAAATAGCATAACTCATCTCAATGGAATAGGCATCACCTATTGTCTTGCAAGTGATGAGAATGGCTCTCACTTTGTTGTATGACTGGAACACAGCTAGACCTAAACTGGATAGGAATGTCAGACATGTTTCTTTCTCATTGAATTGGAAGAAGCCGCCTACATGAGTGCTTAAATGTAATGTTGATTCAGCTATATCCCGATAGCAAGAGAGAATAGCTGTTGGTATGATTGCTCGAGATTCAAATGGTGTGTTTGTTGTTCCACAAAGACTGTCCAAGCTAATCTTATGCTAAAGGAAGCCAAGGCCTGGGGACTACGTGAAGCTATTGCATGGGCGTACTCATAGGGTTTTCAGTATGTTGTGTTTGAGGTGGATGCAAAGTAGGTTGTAGATTCTATTAGAAATACAAAAGAAGACATCTCATATTATAGTTACATTATCTATGATTGTAAATAGATTTTCTAGCATAGAGGTTCACAGCCTATTAGTTTTACCAAAAGAGAATCTAATACACTAGTGCATGAGCTAGCTCACTTTTCTATTAATTTCCCACCTCCATTTATTTGGAATGAGGCACCAACGTTTCTTGTGCCCTCTATTATGTATGACTTGATAAATATGAATGAAGAATAATCCTTTTCTCTTTAAAAAAAAAAAAAAAAAAGTTGGACAAACTTATATTTCTTCCAATTAAAGTGGTCACAATTAGATTTATATTTGAGCGAATAGTACATTTAAAATTGAAAGTTAAACTGAATATAAGTTCATATAAACCGACAAATTATATAAAATGAGCAAAACCGACAAATATTGTTAGCATTGGCGTATATACTATTTCAAAGAGAGTTTTTTCTATTGAGCCAGATTGGGCTCAATGTATAGACCCTGACTGCCAATAAAAAAATAGCCACGTCGCATGTCATATGCGACGTGACTATTTCTATGATCTACGACGAAATCTGAAATTAAGTTAAGCATAATATAAAAATGAAACCAAAATAGAAAGGAGATGTGCAATTAGGATCGGGATGTCAAATCCCTTCATGATAAGCTCTTTCCAGGTTGAGAGCCTTCCCTTCCTTGTTTTGATCCCCTGATCAGCTTTCTTCAATGTCAGTCATTACATGAATGACTGGAGTTTCGGGCTCTTCTCTTGAGATCAGATTGTTTCTTTAGAATCAAAACCTTCATTATTATGCTCAGATCATCTTCCTTCTACTTGGAGAAATTGAGTTCATAATCTGCCTTGAGTTTTTGACAGTCCTCTGTGAGGAATACGAGGTCGTAATTAGGGAACTTGTCCCTCACTTTCTTGATGATGTCTTCTTGGCCCAATATCAATGAATCAAGCTAATCAGACTTGTACGGTTTGGAGTCGTGGAAAGCTTTAGCATGAGTTATATAGTTGGTCTTAGCTTTCTCATTTGTTTTGTTCAGCTTTAATTGAACATCATGAACTGTGATCTTGAATTTTTTTCTCCATGACTTAAATGTCGGAAGTATGATTCTGGAGATCCATCAGCTGATCTAATTTCTCGTTTTCCAGCTGTTCCTCTACCTCAGCAAGTTTCTCCTTCAAGGTCTTCAATTTGACTTATCTCTGTCAAACTTGTCTTGGAGCTAATTTTGAGAATCCACAAGTGCCTTTGTCTTGGTTGGCATGAATGAGTGCCGTGACCAGTTGGGCAACTAACAAGAAAGCCAAACAAATGGACTCCATGACATCCATTTGGGAGAATTTGTCCTTCTTCTCGCGAACATCTCGTATGAGCCTTTAACGCTGTTTGGGACCTTCTCAAGAGCTTTTGTTCTACGAGTATGTACGGATCGAGCATCACAGTAACTTCTTGGAAGCCTATTCTTCAGCTTAGTAAAACTAAAAGCTCAGCTCCAGTAGAGGGGAAGGAAGAATTTGTCCTGATCTATACCTTGAACCAGAGGAAGTGCAAGTAGGATTCTTGTTCAACTGAGTGGGGTTGGCAAGATTGACTTGCTCTTCTTAGATAGAGCCATGATGGGTGGATCAGCGGCCCTCTTCCTGGGAAACTCTAGAGACAGAATAACTCCAGCGCCTTTGGGGATTGATTTCTAGCCGTAGTTAGCATGTTGCCTCCTCTGGTCTTCTTCACCTTAAGTGCCGAAGCCGCCTCCATCTCCTCTTCTAATCTTTCTGGGCAAGTGATTTCTTCTTCCTAGGCCAATAATATCTAATGTCGTCCTATGAAAAGGAAAGTGCGTGACAAGTAAGTAAATGGCTGAGTAAGTAAATGGCTAGTCAATCTTTTCTAAGTATAGGAGTGCATGGGATTGAAAATGAGAGAGGAAAGATCAAACCTGGTGTTCTCCTATATATATTGGGATGGAGTCCCAAATCAATTAGAGTGGTGAGACTGGCTTCTAGAGATTCCAGTCTATTAAAATGGATTTGTGATTAGTGCTAGATGGGAAGTCGTCACTCAGAAGCTTGTTGAACAAATCGAGCACTTTTTGAGTATGATAATCCTTGACGTTCCCTACACAAGGAAAAGAGGTCACGGAATTAAGTAACACCAGGACAGGGTAAAATTGTATAAGAACATGACTCGTTATATATGATAAATCATTCCAGAATGGTAAGGTCATCCACTTCGTTCCTTGGAGTAGACCTCCACTTCCCCCTGACCCAGAACCAATCGAATTCCAATTCTTTATTGAGTCCAAAAGTCAGAGTATGGGGTTAGTCAGATAGGGATGGATAATGGCATAATAGAATCCCAGGTTCGCTTTGTCTCTCTTGAAGTGGTAGAAGTGATTGAAAGTTCAAAAAGACGGCATTGATTCCCCGAGATCTTGCCATAAGATAATGAAGGCTAAAATCATTCTCTAACCGTTTGGGACAATCTAAATCGGTGCCATTTCCTAATGACGGAGGTAATTTGTTATTAGCCTAGGAAGAGGAAACCTCAGACCGGCATCTAACATTCATTTGGTGTATGTAGCCAGGGTAAGGGCGATGAGCTTTTTCCCTGGGTTGAGGAAGAATGAACTCAACATCATAAGGAATATTGAAGTATTATCATTGGAATAACTTTTGTGAATAAGGTCACATGAAACCTTAATCCCACATTGAAACATCGAGAATTGAAATCTGAGAAGCTGAAGCGTACCTGAATCCAAAGACATGGTTAACTCTCTCGAGTCGTACGATTGGCCTTCTAGATCAACACGTTTTCTTTAGGTTTTCTCTCTGAAGATGGGATGTCAACAGAACCTAATTTCTTGAACGTGTGATCCAAGGATCATAACCAATGTATAGATAGAGATAATAGACGCGTTATCCCTAGGGTTTCTCTATTTTAGCCCATAATTGAAATAGAAAATACACAGTGGGTCTCTACACATCAAGGGCCCACACCCTATCAGATACATTAAAGCTTAAATTACTGAAACCTTAATAAATCACTTTAAGTGGGCTTAACCTTATATGATAGCCCACAACATGTGATTATTAACATATAAGCCCAATGTTGGATTAAGGATCCAACAATCTCCTATTTAGGCTATATGTGTAACCTTATAATCATGCATTGTAAAATAACCGTATGAGCTCAAATTTGCTATCATCACCAAAATGTATCTATATCCAATCGGGTCCATCAATCATATCAACATAGGATCAAAGCAACCTTTGTCACTTCTGTCGTGACTCGACCCATCAATGGTCACATATACTGATACAATTGAATGACAAAGATCATGATGTAGATGTGTAGCATGGAAATTACATGCAATGTGATCTTAACATGCCTATTTCCAACTGGTCCACCTTAAACCTTAATGAGATCAAACCATACTAAAGTCAGAGTGAATAAACCAAAACTTTATTTCTACAGAAAATAACCAAATATCCAAAAACTGAAATAACTGAAAAATGTATGTATTGTAAAAGCATCTAAGATTACAAACTCCTACTAGAACTGAAAAACCTCAAATGACTTGACACCCATATTAGCAGTATGCTCATGAAACATTTTGGGTGGCAATCCTTTAGTAAGCGGATCCGCAACCATGGAGTTTGTACTGATGTGCTCTATAGACAACTTCTACTTTGAACTCTTTCTTTAACAACTAGGAATTTACTGTCTATATGCTTTGACTTCACCGAGCTCCTATTGTTATTGGAATATAGAACTGCAGACTTATTATCACAAGATAACTTGAGTGGGCTTTCAATTTTATCCACTATGCGTAGCCCCATCAAAAAATTTCGCAGCCATGTCCCATGATTGGATGCCTCATAATATGCCACAAATTATGTTTCCATTGTGGAAGATGCTACTTGAGAATGTTTAGCACTCTTCCAGGAGACAACACCTCTAGCAAGTAGATAAATATAGCCCGACGTAGATTTCTTACTATCTTGGCGTCCAGTGAAATCGAAGTCAGTATACCCAACGATCTTAAGCTAATACGAGCTCCGATACGTAAGCATGTAGTTTTTTGTTCTCTGTAATTACCACAAGACTCATTTGGCTGTTTTCCAGTGGTCCACTCCTGGATTGCTTAGGTATCTTCCTAACATCCCTGTAATGTACGCAATATCTGGATGCGTACAAACTTAGGCGTACATCAGACTTCCCACTGCTGAAGCATAAGGAATCTTTTGCATTTTTTTCTACTTAAAATTATTCTTAGGGCATTGAGTGAGACTAAACTTGTCTCTCTTAGCTACGGGGGTATCAACTGGTTTACAATCCTGCATGCCATATCTCTTAAGAACCTTTTCGATATAGTCCTTTTGTGATAATCTGGGAGTACCCCAAGAGCAATCCCAGTGTATCTGAATACCTAATACAAAAGAGACATCACCAAGATCTTTCATCTCAAAATTCTTAGCTAGAAATCTCTTTGTTTCTCGCAATAAGCCTATATCAGTGCTGGCAAGCAAAATGTCATTGACATATACCAGAAAAATATACCTACTCCCACATAACCTATGTTATACACAATCATCGACTAAATTCACCTCTAATCCGAAAGAGATGATCACTTGATGAAATTTGAAATACCATTGTAGAGATGCCTGCTTGAGTCCATAAATGATTTCTTATGTTTGCAAACCATATTCTTTGGATCTCCAGATACAAAGTTTTCTACTTACACCATATAAATCGTTTCATCAATGTCACCATTTAGAAAAGCTATCTTTACATCCTTTCATGTAACTTAAGATTGACCAATGACATTATAATTCTGAAAGAATCTTTCAAAGAAATTAGAGAGAAAGTCTCTTTGTAGTCGATACCTTCCTTTTGTATAAAGTCCTTTGCAACAAGACGTGCCTTGTATCTCTTCGCATTACCTTTTCAATCCCTTTTGGTTTTGGATATCCAATTGCAACCAATAGGTTTCGTACTTTCTGGCAATGGTGTGAGATCCCACACACCATTATCCTTCATGGACTTAATCTGTCACGCCCCCGCTAATTTTACAATATTTTCGAATGTCTTATATTGATTATCAAATTCCGTAGTAGAAGCTTTAATACAAATAGCAGGAACGAGACGTACAAAGTAAACAAATGGCTTTTGACTTGATAAGGCTAATTACTTAAAATAACAAGTTGTTATATTTTAAAGAATCATTAAAACTTGGTTTTCCAATAAAATGCAAAGAACACAACAAGTCATATTAATAGGTATTTTTCATTGATTACCAAAACGAACAAAATTAATCTTTTCAAGACAAATCATTGGAAAGCTATTATACTAGAAGGTAAGTTGCAGATGTTGTATAAAATTGGAAATACATTTATAGAGAGGTGGGCATATTTGTTAATACAAAAGATATTAAATTCATAATATTTTGAAAGACAGATTGTCACTACATGCAAAACTCTACTCCCTTCGCGAGCATGCTCCAACTCATGGCTTGCCTTGCTTTTCAAATGTCATATCTTCAATCATCTACAAAATTGTAGAAAGAAGGAAATGAGTATGAAGTACTCAGTGAGTAACAAAACCCTTTGATTCACCTTTTATTTGAAAGATTTATTTTCAAGAAAATCATTCAATGCACAAATGGACCCTATCACTAGTTAAATTACTAGCCGTAGTGCGAGCATAAGTCATATCAATTCAATCATGGCCATGTACAATTAAGTGGATCCACAATGAACCCCGGTTGACCCCTACTAGAATTCCAATTCAAAGCAAACACCATACTAATCTTCCCTATTCCGGCATCATTGAATAGGTCATAGTGTAGGAAACAATTCAAAGCAATTCAATACAAAACGGGTAGAGCCACTAGTGATTCACATGCAATAAATCAATCTTCTTTTCAATGCATCAAAATCCATGTTTATTTCGTGGAAATCATCAATCAAAATACATGCTAGATTATCAAAGCTTTATGAATGTAGAAAGGGAATCAAGGTATTGGTTACTCATCTCTTTAACTTGATTTTTCGAAATATTCTTTAAGTTGTTGACAACTACCTTCAAAACATTCATTTTCCTTGATCAAAGTGGTATTTCAAGTTGGTTTTCATGTGTGTGTATATATATATATATATATATATATATATATATGAAGTGTGGTCTTTTCCAAATACAGTACTAGGTCTTTGATAGGTTTTAAAGGTTGTTTCCCTACCCTCAAAAATTTTGGACGAATTTTCCTTTCTTTGTATGTAAAAGGCTTAAGACTTAACAAAAAGCGAGACAATTAGGCAAAACATGGAACGGGCCATGGAGAGGGAGGTGGAAGGGATAGGGAAAAGTTGGAGTTAGTTGTGAACCTCCTCAATCTTTTCTCTTTCATTTATAATTGTCAGATTTAGTTATTTTTGATAAATTTTTGGTTCCGCCAATCAAACTATGCCAAATGACGCAATGTGGCACCTTACACCTTCGTGGGGGTAAGGTGGCAAACTGCTCGGGAAGTCCTTCAACTTAGCACGGTCTTACAATTAGGTTGTTATACTTTGAGTCATACCAATTGAATACTATATTTTCATTCTACGCATCATTTAGGCAATTATCTTTAATTCGTATAACATAATTGATGCAATTTGAGTTGTTATTCAATCATATAACGTAGTTGATACAAACTTGAGTGTCTATTCGATCATTATCAAAATATAACTATGGCATTATATTTAATGCCAAAATCATGTAGAAATCTTTGGGTTTTGTAACATAATTGATGCAAACCCAAGTGGTTATTCAATTACCGTCAAATAACATTTACATTGTCAATAACCATCTTTTAATTCTGGATATTCATTCGAATGGTAAATCTTGTAATCTTTCAATTAGTGCAATTCCAACAATTGTCCAATCATCGTCAAAAGGACGATCTCCTTATCGATAATCATTTTCTAATTCAGTTATTATCAAAAATAACAATCATGTTATCAATAGCCTCATTCTAAGTTTTAGGCATTTGTTTGAGTAATAGTCTTGTAACTTTACAATTGATGCAATTCAATTCAATAATCTTATAACAATTTAGTTGATGAAAATCCAATAAGTATCTAATCATCATCAACATAACGATTAAATGCTTAAAATTTTCTGGGATGTTACATAATCTCCTCATTCATGGCATCAATCCACTTTTGAGAATTAGAACTTTCCATGGCTTGAAGGTTGTTGATTGGATCATCTCCCATCACTCCAATGTTAGCCTCATGTTCTTGAAGAAATGCAATGTAGTCATCTTGAACTACACTTCTTCTCTCTAGTGGATCTTTTTAATGGCATAGGTTCTTGAAGTGGTAGAGTTTGTTCTTCTGGAACTGTTACTTCATTGGAAGGTTGTTCGATATTGTCTTGATTTGTTGTGTTTTGAACAAAGCTAGGGATGGAATCCTGACCAATGCCAATAACACCTGTGGAAATATCAACATATTCCTCTTCAAGGACAAAGTCCCTAACCATATTTCCCCCCGCAAACTCGAGATCCTCAAAGAACTGAGCATTTCCTGCCTCAAAAATCGACTTAGTAGTAGGATCATAAAACTTGTACCCCCCGGATCTTTCAGAGTATCCAATAAAATAGCAACTCACAGTACTCAAGTCCAGACGTCTGCTCTTCCGATCTTAAGTTCTTGCCTCAGCTGGACATCTCCAAATATGCAAATGCTTTAAACTAGGCTTTTTGCCTAACCAAAGTTCATGAGGGGTTTTGGTAGTTGCTTTTGTTGGAACTCGATTAAGAATATAAGCTGTAGTCTTGAGTGCTTCTTCCCAGAGTGATTTTGGTAAGCTAGAATGAGATCTCATACTCATCACAATGTCCTTATGCATTCTGTTTCGTCTTTCATCAACACCATTCAAAGTGGGCGAACCCGGTATAGTATATTGTAGGACAATACCGCATTCTTCTAGAAATCTAGCAAAAGGTCATGGACGTTGTTCACCTGAACCATCATATCTGTCATTGTATTTGCTGTCACGATCAGATCTAACGCTTTTGATCTTTTTGCTAAGTTGGTTCTCAGCTTCAACCTTACAGTTTTTTGAACACACCCAGCCACTGTGCCTTTTCATGAAGAAGATATATATAGCTATATCTAGAAAAATCGTCTATGAATGTTATAAAATATTGTTGACCATTCCCAGAAATGGTAGGAAATGGCCACAAATGTCCATATGTATAAGTTCTAAGATGTCTGAAGTCCTGTTAGCTTCAAATCTTCTTTTGTTGGTTTGTTTCGCCTTTATACAGTTAATGCAAACATCAAAATCTACAAAACTTGGGGGATCAAGAACTCCATCCATCTGACACAAGTCTCTCAATTCTCCATTTGGAGATGTGACCTAATCTCTTGTTCCATAATGAAGCAGAATTCTCATTGGTTAATTTTCACTTTACACCTCGTGTACTTAGTTGTAGGGATTCATTAAATGAAGCAATCGTATCAACAAAATAAAATTATCATATCCTGACAAAGCACCAAAACCAACTAGTTTTGAACCATAAAACGAACTAAATTTTCTATTTCCAAAGGAACCAAAATAACCAAATTTGTCCAAAATAGGAATAGAAATTAAATTCTGTCTAGAAAAATGCGCAACAAATATCTCATCAAGATTCAAATAACGTCTAATCTTTAACAATCATCTAAATTTCCCTATTGCTTCTACTTCAACCTTTGTGCCATCGCCAAAATAGATGTATCTTTCACCATCACTTAGTTTTCAGCAACTCAGGCAGCCTTGCATAGACACACTGATATGAGTGGTTGCACCAGAATCTATCCACCATATATGTCTAGGTACCAAAGGTTAATTAACCTCAGAACAAACCATAAGAAGCATACCTTTCTTAGCAAGCCAAAACGTAGTAATTGGTGCAATGCTTCTTCTTATGCCCTTCAGCCCCACAGAAGAAATAACCAGTACCTTCTGAATCATCCGATTTCTTTTGTTGTTTTTTTTAGGTGCTGTATCTGTGGCTTCCTTATTCATCTTTCTTTTCTTTCCCTTGTCCTTGTTTTTAGAGGTTGAGGCCAGGTAAACACTTTCTATCTTATCTTACTTTAACCTTTTCTCTTTCTGAACACAGTGTGATATGAGCTCATTCAGAGACCAAGTCTCTTTCTAACAATTATAGTTCACTTTAAATTGATTAAACTGTGATGGAAGAGATATAAGAACCAGATACACTAGCAGTTCCTTAGAGAGGTCGAGCTTAAGTGCTTTCAACTTTAAAACAAGATGAGACATCTCCAGGATGTGCTCCTTGAGATTGGCTTTACTTGTGTACCTCATTGAAATGACACTTGCCAATAGTGTACCAATTTTAGCCTTTTCATTCTTGACAAACCTTTTTTCAATATCAGCAAGGAAGTCCTTAGCTGTTATAATATTTTCAGAAATTATGCCCCTGAATACTTCTGGAATGACCTTCCTCATGATCATCAAACACATGCGATTTGATCTCTTGCACATATCCATATCCGTCTTTTCATCAGAGGTACTCTGATTTGTAAGAGGTAGAGGAGAATCTTTCCTTAACGCATGGTCGAGATCCATGACTCCGAGAACTATTAACAAGTTTTCTCGCCATGACTTGAAGTTGGAACCATTTAGCATAGGAATTGAGTTGATGTTGGCAGTGATATTAGTAGGAGTCATAGCTGAATTGAGAATAATAAACACACAAAACAAGCTCACATCAATTTTCACAAATAAAAAATCATAATAACAAATTCAAATAAAAGTAAAACACATCTCAAGATATTGTGCACTCTATTAATATTTTATCTTTGGACAAAACATTAACTTATAAGTGATATCTTGGTGTAGTAATCAAACACTAACAATAAGAACACGTCGAACAATAAATCTTCCTTTGGGGCGATTTATTGTTCACACATAAGACCAAATAACCATCACGCGTTTATTACCATAGGTGCACATGCAATTCTGCCAAATATCAACCTTCCTTTGGGCCGATCAATATTCACATAAGTTACATACTCAGAACCATTTATATTTCAAAATAAATCAATTTCTACAAGAGTGATCTCTTTGGTGACATGTTGCTTCAATTGATTTATCTCAAAATACATACACAACCATACCAATATTTGAATTTATAATTGTTCCTTAATTAATTCCTAAAACCATAGGAATTTAATCCAAAACAATAATAATCGAAGGGTTAAATCCGAATCCATTGCATAGATCTTAATACAATGGTATGATGAATTGTTAATAACCCAAATAAAATAAAGTCATAATAATTAACCTGTAACTTAATAATATTATAATGATAGGTTTAATTTCACAAAAAGTGCCCAACCTTTTTTAAGACTCTACTAGGTCCCCCAACCTTTTATAAATACACACGATAGATCCTTTTTGTCATTATTCCTTTAATTTTTCAACAAAATGACCGTTATATCCCTTAACTTTTTAATTTGTTTTAAAAAAGCTTAAAAAAATAAAAAAAGAAAAAACCCCCAACCCACCCCTACCCCACCCTCGGCTTTCAAGATTGGCTGTTGGAAACGACAGCATTCCGGTGGTAACGGCCGCCAATGGTAGCCAAAGTGCTACCATTTCTTGAAGCACAGGAAAGGGGGAGTCACTCCCCTATTGGCATTTCTGACAACATTTGGCTGCAGGAGCTTCTATTCCGGCAGCGAAAATGTGGGGGAGAGGGGATGAATCCCCCCCTTTGGCCGCTGAAAACGGCAACATTTCGTCGGATTCACCCCTCCCCCCTTTTTGGCTGTCAGAAATGAAAGCATTCTGGTAGCAACGGTGGCCAGAATGCTACCGTTTCGTTGTGACAAAAAGGAATAGTGAATAACAGTCATAAAAACAGTCATTTTATTGAAAAATTAAAGAAATAGTGACAAAAAGGACATATCCTGTGCATTTATGAAAGATTGAAGACCCAGAAGAGTCTTAAAAAAAGTTAGAGATCCTAATCGATTCTTAACTCAACGGTTGGGGACCTTTTGTGAAATTAACCTATAATGAAGTAATGACCAAGAATGGCTACTGAATCTGCTGAAACCGTAAACATCAAAAATTGATAAGCCAAATTTACAATGTTTTGAATTCAAAACCGAATACAAAACAATATTCAAAACCGAATTCAAGATTCATAAGTTACATAGAGTACAATATTTTAAAATTCACATGTCGCAACCATATGCAACAATTTGAATCGATTTACCACATATTTGCAAATTACAATGAAGATAAAACATAATGCACAGATGCATTTCATGATAACCCGAGTCAAACCAAAATTAAATGACGTAACAAAATCATAAACATAATATTCATAAATCCTCAATGAATCAAATATGGGATGGCTCTGATACCACTTATTGGAATAAACCTTTTTGTGAATAAGATCACATGAAACCTTAATCCCACATTGAAACATTGAAAATTAAAATCTGAGAAGCGGAAGCGTACCTGAATCCAAAGACATTGTTAACTCTCTAGAGTCGTACGGGTGACGTGTGCTCTTCCGATCTTCTTTAGATTTTCTCTTTGAAGATGGGATGTAAGACAGAATGGAATTTCTTGAACGTGTGATTCAGAGACCATAACAGATGTATATATAGAGATAACAGACGCGTTGTTTTTAGGGTTTCTCTATTTTAGCCCATCATTGAAATAGAAAATACCCAATGGGTCTCTACAAGATCGAAGGCCCACACCCTATCAGATACATTAAAGCCCAAATTACCGAAACCTTATTAGATCACTCCAAGAAGGCTTAACCTTATATGACAGCCTACAACATGTGATTATTAACATATATGCCCAATGTTGGATTAAGGATCCAACATTGATACCATGCTTCAAGTTGAGACTGCTTCACACGAGATCGAAGCCCAATTGTAGCCCACCTATACCTTCGGGTTCATTTTCAAGCACTGAAGTCAAAGGCATGCCTAATTGGGTAGGGAAAGGGCTGTGTACGGTGTGAAGAGGGACAGCCTCAAATAACATTTTTCTTTGGAGAACCAGCTCATAGCAAGAGGTATATTGGATCGTTAAGGTTTTTTGAATATCAGTATATTATCTTCAATGTAATGATTTTTGAATATTGTGCTCAACTTAAAAGTGTCAAAACCCAAAAATAGCGAAAGATGATTTGACATTTCATGTGTGAGGAAAAAATTATGCTTTATGATCTTCACAATAGAATTAAAGATTCATTATGTTATTGTAACACCACGTGCAACGTCTTAGAGTTTATTTAGTCTTATCTAGTCTATTTAGTTTAGCCTTTATTATGTTTATTCAATTTAGTGCTTTACCTATTTAGTTGTGAATAGTTTAGCCCTTCTATATTAATGACTTAGGTTTCATATATTCATTATTCTTGTATTATTAGTTTGCTAGGGTTTACATGGGTTTTCCTCTCCTCTTTTTGTCTCTTTGAATTTGATTATTTTCCTGTTGAGATGTATCATTCGAGCATTGCAACAAAAGAATATAAGTGTATTAGAATTTTCTAATACAATGACAGCAACCTGGGATGACTTGGCCCTTACAGAATCTGTAGCTTTGAAAGCATGTGAGGTATACATCACATATAGTTCAATTTTTTATGGCTCTTCGTAGTGACTTTGAAGCTATTAGGGGTTCCATCTTGCATAGTAATCCTCTTCCTACAGTTGATTCTATTGTCATTGAGCTTGTAGTTGAGGAGACATGACTGAAGTCTCTTAGTGGGGAGGTTTCTAAGCTAAGTTCTGGTACTTCTGTTTTAGCTATATCATCATCGCAAAATCAGAATAGAAATAAAAGGGCATCCCAGGGTTCCAAATGATGTGTGTATCTTTTGTAAACAGCCAGGACATTGGAAAGGTCAGTGTCTCAAGTTGAAGAAGCAATCTCTTCAACAGAATTACCAGCAGACACCATATTTGCCTCATCATCCCAATGTTAATACAGCAGTTGTCCCATGTGTTGGTTCTTCTATACTTGGTCCACCACCTACATCAGATCTCAAGTTTACTGATTTTAATGAGTAGTTTCAGAAGTTCTTAGCCACTCAGCCACATGCCATGTCTGTCTCCACTCATATAGGTTTATCTTCTCAAAACCCACCAGGTAGTGATCCCACATAGATTTTTTATTCTGGTGCCTCTAGACATATGTCTTCTTCCTTTACATTGTTTACTTAACTATCTTCTTCTAAACTTGTGATATCTGTTATGACTACTGATGGCACTCCACTGCCTTTAGCAGGTGTTGGTTCCGTAGATACGCATAATCTATCTCTTTCAGATGTTTTATGTGTTCCCAATCTTACATTAAACCTTATTTCTATTGGTCAATTATATGACTATGGATATTTTGTTCACTTTTCTTCCATTGCTTGTTATGTACAGGATCCACAGTCTCAGAAGCTGATTAGGATAGGCCATAGACAAAGAGGATGTCTATATGTTTTGGACAACTTGAGATCAGCGCATATTGCTGCCCCTAGTATTGATTTATCTTCTTTTCATTAGAATTTTTCTTCTTCTAGTTTCTATTTATGGCATTCTCATCTTGGATATGTGTCAGCTAGTCGTCTGAAATTTTTAGTTTCTTAAGGTTATTTAGGAGATATGCAAACTCATGATATTTCTGATTGTAGTGGTTGCAAACTTGCTAAGTTTTCTGCTTTACATTTCAATCGTAGTATTTCTTCTTCTAATGCGCCATTTGATCTTATTCACTCAGATGTATAGCGTCCTACCCCTGTCATTACTAAAGGTGGATCTAGATATTATGTTTCATTCATTGATGGTTACAGTTGTTATTATTGGATTTATCTCACGAAAAAACGTTCTGATTTCCTCTCTATTTATCGTTCCTTTAGAGTACTTATTAAGAATCAATATAATGCTGTGACTAAGTGCTTTAGATGTGATTTGGGTGGGGAATATACATCTACAATTTTTCTAAATTACTTGATTCAGATGGGATAATTCATCAATCTTCTTATACTGATACTCCCCAACAAAATGGTGTTGCAAAACACAAACATAGACATATAGTTGAAATAGCTCATTCTCTTCTTCTATCTGCCAAAATTTCTAATGAATTTTGGGGTGAGGCAGTTCTTACAGCTGTCTACCTAATTAATAGAATACCACTTTCTCCTCCGCCACTACCTCAGTATCCTCAACGTATACGTAAGTCTACTCAGGTACCTGATTTTGATTACTCATGCTATTCAGAATCCTTTTGTTGTTTCTTATCATCTCTCCATACACTCTTTGAACCTACTTCTTATAAAGAAGCTATTCTAGACTCTCTTTCACAAAAGGCTATGAATGATGAACTTTGTGCTTTACAAAAGAGAGAAACTTGGGTTTGGTACTTTACCTGTTCGGGTAAAAATGCTATTGGATCTTGCTGGGTTTATAAAATTAAGACTAAATCTGATGGTTCAGTTGAGTGGTACAAGGCTAGACTTGTTGCTGAGGGGCTTAGTCAACAATATAGTTTAGACTATGAGGAGACCTTTGCACCTGTTGCAGAGATGATCACTGTTCGTACCCTTATTGCTTTTGCTTTTATTCGTTAGTAGAGTCTTTCTCAGATGGATGTTAAAAATGCCTTTTTGAATGGGACCCTTTAAGAAGAAGTTTATATGACTCTCCCTCCTGGTGTGTCACATCCTCCTGGACATGTGTGTAGACCAAAGAAGGCACTTTATAGCCTCAAACATGCACCTCGTGCTTGGTCTGAGTGATTTTCTACTGTTGTTACTTCTTTTGGTTTTACTTCTTTCAGTATCTTCTACTGGTCTTCCGATCTCTTTTGCTATATGTTGATGACATGATTATGATTGGTGATGATGTTACTGAGATTGCTGATTTGAAGTGTGAGTTAGCCCGTTGCTTTGAAATGAAGGATTTGGGACCTTTATCTTATTTCTTAGGCATTGAGGTTGCCTCTTTTCGTAGAGGATATATGTTGTCTCAGTCTAAAGACACTGCAGATGTCATTGAGCGTGCTCGTCTTACTGATACTAGAATAGCAGACACTCCTATTGAGACAAATGTTCATTATTCACCTTCTGATGATATTGCACTAGTTGATCCTACTCTGTATCGTACTATAGTGGGTTCCCTTGTCTATCTTACTATCACTCACCCAGATATTGCTCATGCTGTCCATGTTGTTCGTTAGTTTATGTCTACTCCCACTACTATTCATTGGGCAGCCGTGGTTCGTATTTTGCGTTATCTTCGTGGCTCCTGTTTTCAGAGTCTCCTTTTTCCCTCTGCATCTTCCTTGGAGCTTTGTGCTTATTCAGATGCAGTCTGGGATAGTAATCCCACTAATTGCAAGTCAACTACTAGTTTCTGTGTCTTTTTGGGTGATTCTCTTGTCTCTTGGAAGGGTAAGAAACAGTCTTTGGTTTCACGATCTTCTAATGAGGTAGAGTATCATGCTATGGCTTCTACAACTATTGAGATTGTTTGGCTATCATGGTTACTCTTAGATATGGGTGTTTCATTCTCTTCTTCCACACCTATGTATTGTGTGGTATGAAGTGGAGATATTTAGTTCATCTATTTAATAGATATTTAGTGATTCTTTTGAATTTTATTCGTTTCTTGGTAATCAAGTCGGTTAGGATGTTTAAAGTCATAGTTAGAAGTTTAAAGTCATAATTAGAAGTGACTGTAATTTGGTTGAGCTTTAATAAAATTAAAGATATTGAAATTTTTTCCAAGTCTACACTTAATGGTTGATTTGTGCATGAATCTCTATTTATAATCTCTTATTAGTCTTTGTTACACTTCCGCATGTATCAGTAGGTATCAAAGCACAAAACAATCAACCATGCCACATGTAGAAGAGGTTGGAAACGATTCAAGATTTTAGGTAGCGGGTGGTTGGCGTTGCAAAAACAAGTTGCAAAGCTGCAACAAATTTTTAGAAATCAAATAAGAGGTGAGACCCATCAATTTGTGACAAGGGCGATGGAGCAAACATTGATAAAAATGGGAATCAGGTGTTGATTCCGTATTTGTTGATACATCTAGATAGGGGCGGCTGTTGTTCAGCAAAGAGATGCAGAAGTTGAAAAGGTAGAGATTCCCCTTGATGAGAACGTGGAGAACTAATTGGTCTCCAATGAAACTAGTTTGGAGTCGAGATGAAAATCACTGATTATGATGATGAGAAAGTGACAAATCCGAATGTGGTATCAAAATTTCCAAGTTTGGAGCCTTTGAGGGTCGGGTTGAAGACATTGACTTTTGTACCCATATTGAAGTCGTTCACCGATGGGTCTACACTAACTTCAAGAAAAACGAGTTATACGGATGGAAAATTAATTACAAATTTGCATAAAATCAACGGCCAATTAAACGCACGGTGCGTCTTTAGAATCTTCTCCAAGCTGGGGAGAACAAAGGAGGTAAAATAAAGATCGATTAACGGGCCGTAATCAATTTTAGAATTTATTTATTTGTTTAGTTTTATTTCTTTCGGTCCAAGTAATTTAAGGACAATTGTGTAATTTGCTTCTTTAGGTTACACTAAGTTTTTTTTCTATAGGTAATTATATTCTCACCATACTTTTTATTCTCCACACCACATTTTCTTAAGTAAAATTACATTAAAAACCTTAGCTTAATATTTTTGGCATGTTTTTCCCTTTTTTCCCTTCACACAGCAACCATTAATTTCTTTAGTCTTTTTTCTTATTTCCTTTTTGGTTCCCCTCATTCTCACTTTCGTTTTTTTCATTTGTGGTTGGATCTAATCTTTAAATTTTGGAATTATAGATTAATCTTATTCCTTTTCTTTTATTTTTTGCCCTCATTTTTCTTTTCTCCAATAGGTTTGAAAATTTCACTTAATCATCAATTTTAGGGTTTATATTCACTTCAAAAAATAAATACACAATTGGTTTGTGGTAAATTATATTGTTAGTTGATGTGCTACTTATCGAAGCAAAAAAACAAATAGTCAATAGAAATTGTAAATTGAATAATATACCAAGAGAAAAGTCGAAAGATAATTTTTTTTTTTTGACATTGTAATATTTTCATGAGAAAGTAATTTCAAAATTGAAATACTTTTTTAAGTAATTTTCATTATGTAATGGGCATTGCTATAAAATCTTGAATTGAAGGATTAATAGGGTGAATGAATCGTTGGGTTGCATTTAAATTAGGTGTGGTGGGGAAAAAATAAACTCAGAAAGTATTTAGGGAAAGCACTAGATAATAATTCCATTATGTATTTTTACTCTTTTTTTTTTAATTTTCTAAGAAATAGGTTATAGTTTTAAAATCATTGTGGTGTTCTAAATAAAATTATATACGATATATATAGTGGATTTAAAATGTTTTGTGATAATTAATTTTCGTAGTGGTAATATAACTACGCTTTTTTCTATTTAAGCATGAGTTGTGTTCTTCTTTCCTGGTTGATTTCGAGTAAAAAAAATTAAATCTCTTAATTTGTTGATTTACCGGAGTTGTAGACTACAACTACATCACTTTGTCAGCCATGTCTCCGTGCAAGTATAATTTTTTAATACTACAAAGAGAGTATAAGAGTGGGAAATCGAACCTTGATTTAAGATTTGAATAGTAGGCTCAGTAGGCCAGTCTCAAAGCAGACCTGCGTATGTAACATGGTTGTCAGCTCATCCCTAACTATAGATAGAGCATTCGCCAAATCTAATCCTAATCATGAGTGTCTTTTTCTCATGCGAAGGTTGCGTTAGTCTTTGTTTTGATTCTCTGGATAGAAGAAAATGAAGTCGACCTTAAGTAAAAAATATATTATTAATATCAGAAAAGTGCATATATGCTTTCTCTTTATCAAAAATAAATAAATGATATTTGTTATGAATTAGAAGGAAAAATACAGAAAACAGAGAGCAAATAAAGAGCAAACTCAAGAATTCAGTATATATCATTATCATAACCAAAGACACATATTTATATGTACAACTCTAGAGTTTTGTGGGTACATTAGTTATTCACAATATAATTAAATAATTTATAACAGTCCTCCTTGAATGACTAATTTATACAATAATTGACCCATTAAAAACCTTGTTTGGAGAAAAACCCAATGGAAGAAAAAAATACCAAACTAAGAAAAAAAGAGTGCAATTGATTTTGAATAAATTTGGAGCATCCAAGATGCTGCCTCATTAAAACCTTGCCAAAAAAACTCAATGGGATAAAAACTAGTCAAAAGAAAAAGAGTATAGTTGCTCCCACTAAATTCATTCAATAATAGTCCTCTTGTGTTAAATCATTTCATCAAATCTTTAATGCTCTTCAATACCTAACATAGAAAAGACCATGTGGGAGAAAATCAAAGGGAAAGAAAAAATACATTATTTTTTGATACGCCATTAAAGTTGCCTTATTAAAAATCTTACTAGGAAAACCCAGTGGGACAAAATCTCAGTGAAGGAAAAAGTATAACACGTATCTTCTTTATCTATACTGACAATCTATACAAGAACTTTTAGTACTTTATATGCTTCAAGCATATCAAATCTTCCGGAAATTATACCATATTTATGAAATCTTTACATAATGCCAATTGACAGAACATCATATTTCAATTGTACCATATCACCACATATTTAATGATATTTTCACATAAGTACTTAATGAAATTTTCATATAAGTACCTATTGATATTTTATTGATATGATATATATTTTCAAATGACTAAACTGCTGGTCTTAACATATAGCAATCTACTGGATTGCACCTTTTTATTTTGGCCAATATTCATTGTTAATAAATTTTTGATAAAAATTAATTCATCATTCTAGCAATCATTGAGCTCATTATTTATTTATTTATTTATTTATTGTAACAACTATTTCTTATCGATTCCTTTGATTTCCCATGTAGACATAACACTTTGAGATCTATTTTATTTTACTAATTTCATGTGCCTGAAACTCTTTATGGGTTTTCTGATTAGTTATCTCTAGATACTCTTCTAGAGTATTATGCATCAATATGACTGTCATAAATATTTGCTCTACATTCAATTCTTGGATATTTATTTTGGAAACGACCATATCATGCTTCAGGCATGCCATTAATATCTCAAATCCTTTTATAGGAATTTATACTAATCTAAATTGGAGCATTTACCATGGTATATGTAACCAGATAGTCAGTAATCTAAAATGCAATCTATCTTACAAACTTCAGGTCTACGTTATACTATACGAGGATTACAAACACTCATTTCATATATTTTTTACTAGCTATCAATTTCTCTCCCTCTAATGCTAAGAAGACTTGGCAAATGAAGTAATAGTCGACAAATCATATCGTAACATATTATCTTTCAGGAATAAAAAATAAATGCTATAGAAAAGGAAGTCAAACACATTCTTAGCATTCAAAAATACTCATTTCAATTATGTAGTGGCACGATTATATATAAATCGCATTTACAACCTTTAGTAAAGGGAGGCTATGACTATAAGCCAACTATAAAGGGGATAGCATATAAATTTCATATTTGGCAAATTTATTGAAAATATCACTGCATGGGAAAAGTCAATTTCACTCAACCACAAATAATTTTTCTCATTCAATAGTATAGCTAATGACTTGAGAGATCGGAAGAGCGTCGTGTAGATTTGCTAAATCATAGATAATGAAATATCTCAAGTAACATATGAATAATTAATAATCTTGGGATATGACTCATTAACTAGTTCGAGCAAACAATCTCGAAAACTTCAAGTACGAGATGTAAGGTACATATAACCTCTAGTGGATCCAAATATTCATATCATATATTTTAGAGGTCTACAAGAAGGGTGAATGAATTCACACTAAAATTTGTTCAAAAACATTTAGAACTTTGTTCGAATTATGATTAATTAAATTGGGATGGTCTAACCAATTATGCCTCTTCCGATCTCTTAAAATTGAACTTCTTGTTCAATATATAACAAGTAAATTTGTGTCAATACGCTACAGTACAAATTAAGATAATTAAAATTAATTAACTCTTCTGAAGTTTTCAAATAAGAATTGAACTTCTCGTTGTATATATTTAATGCAACCCACGAGATTTTATATGATTGTCCATAAATCTTTAGTATAACATCTAAAGGATTTGTACCAAAATCAATTTGGAAACAACACTATATTTATGATATAAGATTACTTGTGATATTTCTAGAGATTTGTATTGTTTCATGAGTGCAATAAAATATTATTTTTTACAAAATATATTCATGAAATCTTCGGGATTTCAAACATTAAATTTATGAATATCAAATCAATTCAAATCCTAGAACCATTGTGATTCTATATTATTAAAGAATACTCATAGCAATATCATTTTTCAAGAGCAATAGATCATTAATTCAATTTAGATTCATATAAATCTACTCTTCTGTAGTAATATCAATCTAGATAAACTATTACTTCTTCAATAGCAATAGTCAAGCATTCTTCGAAATCATTTAAGCTGTAATAAAAAACTCATTGAGATAAATATAATAATTTTTCACTTTGATGTTATATAATATTCAACTGGAGTATTAATGTATTGTGTATTTGTACATTTGTTCATAAAAACACAATGATGAATCTTACATATTTTGCTCCTCGAGAGCACAACATATTCAACTAGAATATTATATTTTATGGTATTTCTTCAAGAAATGTAAAAGATAACAAGTTTCATGACTCTTCTACCGTATTCTTCTAGAATGATGAGATATAATTGTGCGTCTTTCTATAAAAAATATTATTTACATCATAATAATCTTCCAGATTATTAATGAATTTGAGACATTTTTCTTTCTTCAGGAAATCACAATAAGAACAAGATTATACTTATTCAAGATATGCAACAAAATACAATGTAATAATGTTCAAGATCATTAATATAATTATAAAGGTAGTAACTCCAAAGAAAATACAATCAATAATACTTTATTTTCTAATATATTGGGCTTTTAAGGGTAAATATGTTTTGTCTATAACAATTTAGATCATTGATAGATTTTAGAAACCATAATTTTTCAGGAAAACACGACAAATATAAATTGATAATTTACTAATAAATTAAACAATCATATATTATTATCAAAGATTTTATTTTGCCTATACGCATGTATGTTATTATGTATGCATGTATACGTGTCAAACATCGAAGTTACAAGCACCCCACAATTGTAGCCTAGATGTGTACCATGTGTTACACGTATGCATAATAACATGCATGCGTAGGCAAAATAAAATTCTTGATATTATTATACATCAATTAAAATATAACAATTTAGATATCCCAATAACTAATTATCCAAAATAAGGATCACCACTGATATGGTAAAAGCATATGAATTTCCCTTTATAATATAAATAAATTCACCCATTTACTCCATCTGTGTACGAGATATGTGACAATAAAAGAAAACTAAATAGTTAAAACTTATATATAATCCAAACTCAGGAAAACGTCTTATATTCATAATTCACATGGAAAAACCGGTATACAATTTAGATTTAATGAAATCTTCTAGATTTTATAAAAGATATTCAAGAGTAAACCCCAAGATTTACTAGATATAGTTTATAAATCCCCAAGATTTACTAGATGTATAGTTTATACAAAATTTGCTACTCAGGAGTATACTCAACCTAAATTGTTGCAATTTTCTCATGTAGCAATGAATTCTAATATTATATGTAAACCTATATAAATTGTTGGCACTTTCTCGATTAGCAACTTTCAAGATAGCTCTGTTCTCATATAATATTAAAGTTTCCAACATTTTGCTCTTCTAAAGCAAATAGCATTGTTTGTAATCCTAGTAGTGTTGTGATTTTTCAATAATAACATAATAATGTTAGATTTTTATAAATATACTCACCATCAGCAATTTAGATTTATCTAAACGAATACTAATAATACAATACTTTTCAAGGATATTGAAACCGCGATGTCAACAAGACATGAATTTTGTGATCTCTTCTTTAACGATGAGCAATATTTCGTATATCACTAATATATATTGTTATTTTGTAATTATCAAATCATGTACTACTTCAGAAGCACTATGAGTTACTTTTAAAGAGCGCGTAATATTTTGCTGAAATATTATAATTAGTTGTATTACTTCAAGAGAGATCATATAATACATTATATATTTAACATTGAGTAATATACATATGTGACGAATAAATATGATTAATAATTAATATAGTAACAATGACAATAAAAAAGTACCTAATAGAACACCAAAAAAACAATAATATACAAAAATAAAAACAGTACTTCTTCCGGAGCAAAAATTACAATATTTTCTTCAAGAAACGACAATCAACAATAGATCTAATTATATCTCGCTCTCCAAAAGCAAATTCCATTTTTCTAAAATAATTTTAGTAAGAGATAAAATTGCAACCTTTCAGTAATCACAACATAATATCTTATCAATACTCTATAAAATTATTTATGAAGAAACAAATTATATTTCTTTATCATATCATAATCATTGACATATCTCAAAACTCTTTTATTATTATTATTGATATACATATATTCTTCAAAAATATTTAATATCAAGAGAACTTTGTAATTCTTCAAGAATTTATACATAATAATCTTTAAGATTGTTAATGTGATAGAATACTACATCCCATAAATATCAATATATTAATTACAACATATGGGGATAATCATGTGAAATTCAAAAACTTTATCCAATAGACAATGTATCAATTACGATGATACATGGATCTATAGGAGTGTATCATATTGTAGCTAGAATAAAGAACAACACAAATTGTGGCTTTCATATTTACTTTCATCCATAATAGACTGCCACAATTATTTCAAAAAAAAAAAAAAAAAAAGAAAGAGAACCAATTAAGATAGAGTTCTTGATCCCCTTCCCATTATAAATAAAACAATAGCATTGCATAAAGAATTGAATGCTAAAAATTCATTGAATTGAATTTTGGCTTTCCATCCTTGTTACGCATAAAAACTTGTGAATCAAATTAGTATTTTGAGTTCAAGTTGTATAGGTGACAAAAGCAAAAAAGATGATGAGTTTGGCTTTTACACCATAATAATAAAAATTTGGGGATAATCTTAACATTAAATTGACAAATTAGATCATTGTCAGATTCAAAATAATCTTACCATTAAATTGGTAAATCATTCAAGATCGTTCAAATTGAAAACCACCTAACCATTACATCTCTATTTGTTCACTGGTTGACAGAAATTAAGCCATTTAATGGAGAGAAACTAAGGTAAACCTGTCAATTAAGAAATTTCCATTGTTTGAGATTTAAATTTTTGGAATGCACATATATAATAGAGAGGTGTATCATTACTCATATATAGTTTAGTTAGTTCAAACATCGTAATTGTTTATTTAGAGATGAAATCATCAACTTTGACTATGAAGAGTATCAATCTTTTCCTTTCTAATTATCAGTAATCAAGTAGCAATTGTTGAGTTTACGATTTACGTTTGCAGTTTTACCAACTCCCAACATGGTAGGATTCATGAAAGCAGAAGCTAGAAAACTCGAACCCAAGGAATCAACTACTGGTAGGAAATTGTTGCAGTTGTAATGCAGACTTGCTCCCGCTCCCTGCAGGAGAGATCAGGAGTGTTGTAGCAGAGGGTGTGGGTTTTTTTATTTCCCACTGTGTCGTTGATTGACAACTGCAACAAATAAGCAACAAATAAGCCCACGCGTGTCTCTCTGTGTCCTCATTCCGTGTTTCACTACTATCCTATAATTTGTGTTTCTGAATAAGATGTTCGTAATCTTTTGTTGTAATAAAATCTGTTACCGTTTCGGCAATGGACACTATTATCTTCTACTATTTATTGTAGTCACCACTTTACTCGTTCTGATGTGATGAATGATGATGGAAGTTATAATATATACATTTTCTCTGCAAGTTTTTTCTAGTTGCCATATTTCTTTTTCATGAGCATCAATCATACAAATATTACTTCAAAATAATTTGCACAAGAAGTATTCGTTCAACACAAGAATGAAATAACCGTTAATATTTACAAAAAAAATTATAAGGGGTTTGTAATCAAACCATTAACCAAAGGGCATAGAAATCCAACTTAAATGCAATCAGACGACATGGGTCTTTGCTACCATTTCGTTACCATCTGGGTCTTGGCTACTATTTCATTACTATCTAAAGTGAATAGTTTCAAAACCTATCTAATCTTCTAGACAAACCAAAAGTTCCATCAATCCTCCCTCCAAATGAAAAGAAGGAGAATATGTTGTGCCAATAGCATCTTCACTAAGCTCTCTATTTTAAAAGAGCTGATGCTATATTTTAAAGAATATCTTTATGTTTAAATTAAAAAGCAAAAATTTTGAAAATCTCCAAGAAACTCATAATTTGTAATTCTTTATTTTACTAGAAGCATTCATTATATTTCCTCATTTAAACTTAATATTTATATCTTTAAATTTGAATTGCTAATAAAATCAAATGTGTGGTTTTGTTAAACGAAGACACATGTATTGAAACTTGTAGACTTCAAATTAATAGATGGTGAACTTGGCTCTTTAAATTTGAAGAGCTAGCCAAACCCCATTCTTTATTTTAGAAAGTCAATTTAGAATATTCACATTGGTAGTGTTAAATTAAGTTGTTAGTGAAATCACTAGTTAAAAACTCAAAAAGGTACCTGCATTTGTGGCGTTAAAGAACTTGTTCAAAAAGTCTTTTTTGGTTAGTTGTTAAATTTGTTGTTAACTTTAATAACCATTTTAATATTGTGTTAGGATTTAATGTTTTTCAAAAAAATCATTTTCTATTTACCTAATAAAGTTTGACCAATAACTTTTGACTGTAATGGGGCTCACTTAATTAGATTTGAGTGGATTTTAGTTATTTTGTTTGACATATCTAATGTGACATTCAAGTAGTTGTTAAATATAACTTGCATGTGTAGCATGTAACGGCAATTTAAAATGTACTTTTTGTTTAGGTAGATAGTTAAATTTAATAGTGTCAATGTAGATGCTCTTAAAGAGTGTCTTGGAGCATACTTTTTCATCATTTGCTCTATAAAATATAGAGATTCTTATCTATAAAGAAAGACTCACACGTAATAAAAAGTTCAAACGATCATTAAAAAATGGAGTAAAGTTTCTTTTATAGATATTTTTTGTTTACATAGCACTTTATAAAATCCGCGGCTACTATTTGATTGTGATGTGATTTAAAAGTGAAGTAATCTATACTATACTAAAGTGCATTTTGTCAATGAAGTATCCTTAGACCCTGATTTTCTATTATGTCTTTAGTCCATTATTTTATGTTAGTGACAAAATCATTCCAAGAATGTTGTTGACTCTTGCCGAATGTTAAATTGCCGTTCAAATTTGAAAGGAGTCAGTTTTCTTTAATTGTTTCATATGCAATGACGTTTAATAAAACTCTATGATAATCGCTGTCTCATCGGCGATCTTCCTAGAAAGCCAATATTCAGCCACAAAATTAAGCCTGTGCAATGCACGGGTGGAAAAATTAGTGTTGTGGAAAAATAAAATGCTGCCAAGTGTAAAGCTTGTTGAATGAAAAATTGTATAAATGTAGCATAATAAAAAGAGAGAGAGAGAGAGAGAGAGAGAGAGAGGGAGAGAGATTTTTGTAGAATATAGCTGTCCAACTAGAAAGCCTTATCCATCTCTTACTAAGGAGGTAGATCGCTTACGTGGTGGAAATGTAACAAAAGCGGCCCCACCGTAAGGGGAAATCTTGAGACTGCTTTTGTTAGATTTCTGCCATGTAAGTGATCTACCTCCTTAGCAAAGCCTTATATATCTGCTTAGCAAATTTCTAGAATATCGGTCTGGCTACATTTGGCAGGTACTGTTTCTCATTAAACATCTGTTAAAGCTTGTGTGATGATTTCTACATATACAAGAAATGTGTTAAAAAATAAATAAATTTAATAAAAATAGAAAAAAAAGTTTAAGGGATTAGTTACGTCATGACGAGGTAGACGAAGTAGAATTCCAATTGTGCCAACCAAAATAGGTGGGAAAAATTATTTTAATTGTGTCCATCAACTGTTGTTTAATATATATATATATATATACACACACATATCTATTATTATTATTACTATTACTACTATTATTATAACCTAAATCAAGAGTAGCGGTACCTACAGCACCATAGTTTTCCCGCCTTTTACCTGGGCTACCTGTAGGTACAACAACATTGTGGTACTTGATTTACGTTTACAAAAATATTTCTCAATTTATTTTCATTCAAATCAAATACAATAATTCCTATAATCTTAATTGGATCCCTAATTTTAGTAATAATCTTATCTGAAGGCTAATTAGTCAAGGTTTTCCATTACTGGCACACTAAACATCCTTCTTCCTTATTTATCTGTAAATAACTAAGGTATTTTTAGTCCCCACTTCACACTAATTTCGAGCTACAAAAGAACCTGTGTTCTTCAAGGAATTCCACAATCTTCTCCTTTGTCTTGCTATTCATAGAGTCAGTCAAGGAAAGTTTTGACCAACAATGATGAACGGTTTTTCTCCAACTTCTCTTGCTTATAATTGCTCTTCGAAACGAATGGGTCCTTCTCCAACATCCCTTGCTTATAGTTGCTCTTCAAATCAAATTCATTAGATTGGTTTTGGTATATTTTACCTATTCATTTAGCGAATATTTTGTGATTTTATTCTTATTGGGTATTTGGTCTGAATTCTAAACGGTGTTGAAAAGCATTCATTATCTAATTGTTATTTTTTAAAATCAAAAGCATTTGTTATTTAAGCTTCTAAGTTTACTAAGTTTGTTTTTTACATTTTAAATCGATTATGCTAAAAACTTTTGGTTTGATTTTTTCTGCCTTTTGATTGGAGCAATGTTGGTTGCCAAATGTTAGAATACTTTGCTATTTTGATTAAATTAAGTCAGATTAACGTACAGGCCAAAAGATTATTGCTTTCTAGATGAGACAAATTGGGTATTAATTAGAGTTTAATTGGATTTAGTATCAATTATTCGAAATAGATTAGCATGTTTTGCTATAGTGGCATAGTAGCACCTGAATAGTTGTTGCTTGAATAATGAATTTCATATTTGCTTGACTGGTAATGGCCGTATTAGGTAACAGATCGTATTCCGATTAAGTTTTGCTTTGCGGTTTTCTTTTCATTTTTGAATTTTCTAATGTGTATAGATTATCACAGTATGGCTATAGTCACCACAGGCAATGTTCTTTACTTGGCAAATGCTATTCATCTGGTTACTAAGTCAGCTTAAGAAGGAGGCTTACTCCTTTGGGGCAGCTAAATCAACTTAATTCGTTTTATTAGTATGGAGCCCAAAAGCCTTTTAGTCCATTAGTGACTAATCCTTTTCCTGTTATTTGTAGTCTATTGTTGCATCAGATAACTCAAAGATGCAGTCAATCTTCTCCCACAAATTAGATGTTTTGGAATTAAAGTCTTGATTCCTTTTTCTGAATATTTAACAAAATATTGATGTTATTTTATAATTTGACTTTTTGACTTTTTCTGGGATGGGTTTTTATGCATGGAGAAGATTCTTAAATTAAGTTATAGAAATTGGGATTAAAAGGTAGTGAACAACAAAATGTAATTGATTTATGCCTCCTCCCATTTGTAGGCCAATTACATACTTTTCCCACTTGACGTGTTTTTCTCTCCTTTATTAAACATTTTTCAGTGATACATGAGATGTCGAAATTAAGTCATATACACAAAGTTGTCAACATGCTTTACTATTCTCTTAGCAAATTATAATCCTACACTTGATTCAACAAGCTACAAACTATGAAGAACAAAATAGCGTCCTGATGAAGGTTTATAACCTTCTATTGGGTGGTGTTTAATACTACTATGCTTATGTAAGTTGCAAATAAGAGAACTACGTTCTTTTAGCTTGACACTTTTTTATTACCCTTTCTATTGGGTGGTGTTTAATACTACTATGCTTATGTAAGTTGCAAATAAGAGAACTACGTTCTCAATAAAAACTGGAAAATAAACTCAAGTGGCAAAATAAGAAGTTCGGGAAGAAGAGGCAACAAATTTCACTTGGGCAATTGAAAGAAACAGGATTGTTTAGAATGACAGCTTTATTCAAATAATGGTTTTCTTCTTTCTTTTAAAATGACATACTTAGACTGTGAAAGACAACTTTATTTTAAAATGTAGCCAAGACTACAACCTTCTTTCATTTCTATTGGTATTATTGTGTACCATGGTTTGTACTTTGGAATCTATGATTCTTTGAAGCCTGTAGTGATGACTCGAAAGATGCAGGTTAGTACAATTAACTCAACTCATAGCGTTATAAATAATTATTTAAAACATGTGGAATGGAAATGTGAATAGGGATGTATTTGGGATTTGAAGCTGATTATTATCATATAATAGCATAACATTTGAATCAATTGATAGGAGATGTGTGATACAATGTTTATGCAAATTTCGTAATTGTTATACATATGCGGAGAACAATGTTGTTAGTTTCGTACATTGTCCACTGAATATTGCCAGCTTATTGTGAATACAAGATAGTTTCTTTGCTAGTTTTTGCTCTTAGTTTGCTGATCACAAATGGAACCTGGTCTTATTCAATTGACATAATTCACAGAAGAATGATGATGACATCCGGTAAAGCTGTGAAGTAGAGGAGCTCAATTGATGCATTTACTCAGATCCTCAAAAAAAAGGTGCCAAATCTTTGTTCAAGGGTACCGGCCTAGCTCAAATATCCTTCGTGCCATTGTTGGTGTTGGTGTGCTGGCCGGTTACAAAGTTGAAATGATTGTATTGGGAAGAAATATCAATCAGATCTTGCTTAAATAACATCAATATATCAATTCCTTTAGTAATAGAGATGGTGGGTCTTTGGCTAGGTGGATAAAGAAGGAGAGAAGGGAAATTATAAATAGTAGATATATCAATGTATTTGTTAGTTTAGGATTATTTAACTTCATTTATTTTATTTTTCAAGTAAAATAGATTTTATGGCTGTAGTATACCAAATTGGTAATGAGTAATTATGACTTGTGATTGGTGATTTTTCATTAAATATTTAGATTCTTTCATAATCTCATTACATTATGCATGTTTTATTTTTTTATCATTGAGTTTTACAGCCAGAATTTATTTCTTAAAAATTTTGTTTTTCTTCCCGTACATCACACGGATGTTAAACTAGAGAGAGAGAGAGAGAGAGAGTGTGCGTGTGCGTGTGCGCGCGCGCGCGCGTGTGTGTGTGAGGCCGGACCTGAGAATTTAAGTGTCATGTGTGATTATACAAAGTGAAAATTAGACAATACGCACCCATTAACCCTTGTAATTAGAAAAGTATTTATTTTAATTTTTAATGGATAAATTACAAATGTTGGGTCATTTTATTTGGGAGAATATGGTCAGTGTAACAAATTACAATTGAGAGTGTAATAAGTATTTTTGTAATTTGTTTTCAATAACTACTCCTAAGACTAAAATAGTTACAACTGAGAGTATTTGTTCAATTTATTACAAATGTAACAACTTACATGTAAATATCCCTAATACAAAATGGTGCCAAGGCTAGGCCAAAATGTTATGCTTGTGCTTAGGCCCAATAAGCTAGGGGCTCAATTTCTTCCACTATTTTTTTTAATTAGATTATACATTTTTACCATATGTATTTATCATCGATAAAAAAAAGAAGTAGAAAAAGAGATTTACATTTTGAATTTGAGGAGTACCATAAATTTTAATATGATAGATAGGTGTTCGGTGTGACAACCCAAACCATTCAAAGAAAAAGAAAAAAACACAAATTAAAACAAAAAAAATATCAAATTTCAGTAGGTTTTAGTATTATTTCTTGATTGGTGAATAATTGTTTTAACTTCTTTTTGTTCAAAAACATAAATTAGTGAATAACCTGTACTATTGTTATTGTTTAGCTTTCTACTCTATTTTAAGCCCATTTGTCACTCAACACACGAAAAAAAAGGTCATCCACTATAAGGGGCTTGTTTTGTGAATTCTACTTGGGACCCTACATACGACGGCCCAGCCCCGAATGATGCATCTTTCATTAAAAATAAATCATACTCTTAGCATAATATCTTATACTAAGCAATCATTTTTATTATGCTGCCCCTTATTTTATTAAATTGTTGGTTTTATGGTTTAACTTTTTTTTTTTTAAAAAAAAAATCTTTGATGATTAACGACAAAGCTTCGAAGGTATGGATTCTATTATTTTTTTAAATAATAAAGAAAAAAAGTATGCGTTGTTTAATTTTTTTGAATTATAAAATACATCCAAATTTTTAACTTAATAACTTTCATTAAATCTTTTTAAAAAATGGTGTCTATATTTTTAAAAAATTTAAAAAATGACATTTTAAAAATTTTAACGCCAACCATAAAAAAAAAAAAAAAATGGTGCCTCCCCCCTTACATGTTGAGGCTGGCCTTGTGCAATCGCATTACCTGCATACTCTCACGACCACCCTCGTATATATATAGATTGGATAATCAAATTCAAAATAGGAATGTGAAAAAAAAATCAATTCAATAAAAAATAGAAAAAAATTAAGGGATTAATTACGTCATAATGAGGTACGCCGAGTAAAATTTCAATTGTGCCAACCAAAATGGTCGGGAAGAATTATTCTAATTGTGCGCACCAATTTTTGTTTAATATATACATATATTGGATAATCGAATTCAAAAAAATCAATTAAATAAAAATAGAAAAAATTAAGAGATTAATTACGTCATGATGAAGTAAGCAAAGTATATTCTAATTGTGCCAATCAAAATGGGTGGGAAAAATTAATCTAATTGTGTCCACCAACTTTTGTTTAATATATACACACACACACAAAGATATATATATATATATCCGATAATCAAATTTACAATAGGAATATGAAAAAGAAAATCAATTCAATAAAAATAGAAAAAATAAGGGGATTAACTACATCATAATGAGGCAAGTAGAGTGTAATTCCAGTTGTGCCAACCAAAATGGACGGCAAACATTATTCTAATTGTGTCATCTATTGTTTAATATATATATATATATATATATATATTCTCAATAATCGAATTCAAAATAGGAATGGAAAAAAAAAAAGCAAGTCAATAAAAATTGAAAAAATTAAGGAATTAATTACTTCAAGATGACGTAAGAAGAGTAGAATTCTAATTGTGTCCACCAACTGTTGTCTAATATATATTTATATTGGATAATTTAATTCAAAATAGGAATGTGGAAAAAAGAAATCAATTCAATAAAAATTGAAAAAAATTAAGGGATTAATTACTTTATGATGAAGTAAGCATAGTAAAATTTCAATTGTGCTAACCAAAATGGGCAGGAAAAATTACTCTAATTGTGCCCACAAACTCTTGTTTAGTATATGTGTGTGTGTCTGACATCCCAGATTTTATGGACCAAAAATCAATGGTGGAATAGTCAAGTCAAAGTCAAAATTAAATTATTTGGATCAAGATCTAAGTCATCAAAGGATTTAAGAGGAAAGATTAAATGTTGAAAGACTCATGGGTAAATAATGTTTTTCCTAAAGACCAACTTATAGCATATAAGAAATTTGAGAGACCTTAAGTGCAATTATCCATATAAATGAAAGACTTTCTTGCATTTGGAGGTTTACACACACAAACACACACTACATACACGGCTTTTGGCAGAAAGGAAGAAAAATGGTAAGAAAAAGAAAGAAAAAAAGAAAAGAAGGGGAAAAAGGGAGAAAAACTTGGGGGTTTTGCACTTGGTTGACGTGATTTAACACATGAGCATTGGATTTTCTTCCACAAATCAAGTAGGTAAGTCAATGAAATTATTCTTAGGGTTTATGTATTTTCTATTAGTGGTTAAATTTATAGTTTATTTTTATGATTTGAAACTAAACAATTAATGTTTATGTTGAAAGAATGATGGTTTTATGAGGTTAATTACCTATTTAAGATTTTTAAAGTATGGGCTTTGTTTGAGATATTAGGTTTTTAAATATTTGTGTTGATTTGAGGATTTAGCTAAGTTAAATATATTATTAAGTCCTATTTTGGTTTAGTTTGTACTAGAGAATATGAAATTAAAATATATGAAGTTAGTATTGGAGTATGAAAATTTATTATACAAATATGGGTTTAAAAGGGGGATATGAAGGCTGAATTTTTATAATAAATTGACGTTTGGGTTTTAAATTCATGGAATTAAGATAATTTGGTAGTTGAAGTACGCTTAAGCGTGACTACAAGAAATGGATGTCGTGTATGCACAACGTGTAGCTTTATTATGGTTGGATTATAATGAGATAAAAATGAGTAAGAATTAAATTGGGATTTATGGGGTGGTTGATTTTAATTGATATGTATGAACATCATATGAGGTTGATAAAGTATAAGTTGGAATGAAGTGTATTGGTGTTAAATCAAAGGATTGACATTATGTAAATGTTGACAACAAACTTAAGGGAAATTTTATTTATGTGACTAATGTTAGTTGGAAATATTATTAGGCATTTTATGACATGATGACATGGTATATTTTAAGGATTATAGTTGGACATATGATTTGATATGTACATGTTCATGGGTGATGATTACATAAAGTGTATGAGGTGTTGCTATATGTGTTGATTTATTTAGCTGTAAGCAATTAATGGAGTGAAATAAGTAAATGGAAATAGGGGAAGTCAAGAAATGGAATGATTGGAAAGTTATGAAAATATAAATTGTCTAGACAACAAGATATTATGAGAAAAGAATTGAGGCTAAAAAGTCTTTATGTTATGCTACAAGAAACACGAAAGGGGCTATATGTACATGGCTACTTAGCTGGTGAGTGGAACTCTTCTCTCATTTCTTCCTAAACGAACATTATTATGCTTTGATTCCACATGAATTTGCAATGTCTATGATGATAATGTATTTCAATGAAATTTCCCAAATGATTGATATTTTCTTAAGAAAAGTTCGTTGTGCATCTTATATAAAATGATGATGCATGCTCTTCTGAGAAAAGTTTCTATTTGAAATATGATTTGATGATGCATGAAAACCCCAAATTTGTATCCGATGTCATGATAAGCCGCCTACGGGCGAAGGGGCCTATGGCTCAAGCTGACTAAATGAACGCCACCCAGGCGAAGAGGCCTATGTGCTGGCTATGACTCAAGCTGTTTAACTATACCGCCTAGGGCGAAAGGGTCATAAGGTACCTATGGCCCAAACTGACCGTCTACGCGCGTATGACTTGATATCATGATCATGTGATATGTTGGATATTCTTTGGAGAAAGCTCTATGAGGATCTTGAAAAGAAATGATTTTCATGATACTTAAGAGAATGGCAATGATTCTATAAATGTTTCGATGTGTGATGAATTCGAGTTGATGAATTTTATGATGATTGTTAGAATGAAATAATATTCATGATATTTTCTAATATGTAATGATTTTTATAAATGTTCATGTTATGTTGGAACTGAGTTCAAATTATGAAGGTTAAATATTCAAGATTTTGTAAAGTTGTATTATGATTTTCCAAAGCATGTTATTTAAAAACTCCACTCACTGGGCTTGTTAGCTCATGTGTTTTCTAAATAATTTTCTCAGCATGTGGCAATTGGAGTTTGTGCAACACATTATAATCGAGCCTGCTATTTCCATAATTGAGCCACCATGTAATGAAATAAACTGTTATAGGATTTGTTGTTAGTATGATTTATAGATTTTGATGGGGTTAAGCTACTAGTATACATTGAGGATCATGAATAAGTATAATTGGTTAAGTATAATTTTTCATATCTGAGGTATTCTTACTAGTGACAGTAGGAAATTATTACATTGTGAAGTGTATTTGAGTTTAGGTTGGCTATTATGCAGGTTGGCTTTTGTGAATAATTAGAGGAGATGTTGTCGAAATTTTTCTAGGATCATTAGCATGTGCACGAGCTGTGACGGTAAATTCTTACTTCTAGTTGGAATTTATCATCGATGCACGTCACAATTCTAGAAGTTAGAGGTACTGGGAGTGGGGCATGTTAATATATATATTGGATAATCGAATTCAAAATAGGAATAAAAAAATCAATTCAATAAAAATAGAAAAAACTAAGGGATTAATTACGTCATGATTCTACTCTTCATGTTTTCTTTTTCTGTTATTGTTAGCAATAAGAAAAATACAGAACGTCAACTTTACATAGGAAGGGCTCAACAATGTCTTTCGAATAAAAACTATATAAAACCAATATCACGTGAATACACATATAATACGGATTCAACTCAAGAAAAGAACAAAATTCTTTTTATTCAAGTGTAACCAAGAACCATACAATGAATGAAAACTTAAATAAATAAGTTTCACAAAATGTCTACACACTCTAAATGGGTCGAGCCCACAAAAATATCCCAAGCAATAAAAATCTAAAATGTAAAGTAAAGAAATACTCAAAACCAGAAAACACAACATAGTTTGAGTAAAAAAGGAACTGGACTATTCCATGTATGCAAGTCAATTGTATAAAATAAAAATAACGGCATTCAGAAGAAGAATGTGAAAAAAAAAATCAATTTAATAAAAATAGAAAAAATTAAGGGATTGGCTATGTCATGATGAGATAAGCGGAGTAGAATTCTAATTGTGCCAATCAAAATAGACAGGAAAAATTATTATAATTTTGCCCATCAACTGTTGTTTAATATATATATATACACACATAAAAAAAAGGCCGACCCTGAGAATTTAAGTGTTCTGTGTGATCATACAAAATGGTGCCAAGGCCATACCTGAGCACAAGAGTGTAGGGCCCAATAAGCTATGGACCAAATTTCTTCCACTATTTATTTATTTATTTATTTTTTGAATTAAGTTGTACACTTCTTCCACTTCTATTTATCTTGGTCAAAAAAGGGGGGGGGGGGGGGAAGATACTAAA
>CAVNYN010210015.1:38507-54794 GCA_963692815.1 Nyctanthes arbor-tristis
CAAGATACTTACATTTTGAATTTGAGGAGTACTATAAATTTTAATATGATAGGTAGATGTTCGATTTGACAACCCAAATCATTCAAGGGAAAAGAAAAAAACACAGATTTTTTTCTTTTTTTTTCTTTTTTTCCCAAACTAGAGGGCTACAGCAGAAGAAAAAACACAAATTAAAATATATATATATATATATATATCAAATTTCAGTAGATTTTAGTATTATTTCTTGATTGATGAATTGTTGTTTTAACTTCTTTTCACTACAGGAAATAAGAGCAATGGCGGCGACATTTATTGCCGCTATAGGCCTGATTGTCGCGGTTATAGGTTAATAGCAACGATAATAGCAACGACAAGCATCATTACTATAGGCCTGTACCTATTGCCATATTGTGACGACGTTGGACCCCTGTAGCGGCGACATGTATGTTGTCGCTATAAACCCTACGATTTTGGGGCACCAAAAATTTTTGGCCCGACCCACCCCAATTTTAACCGACCCGCGACCCGCCCATCTCGACCCATTTCCAGCATATTTAATTGAGGCATTATTTTGCCTCCATCAAGACTCAAACACAAGAGCTCTTCTTTACACCCCAAGTCTTTCACCAAGTGAGCTAAAGCCATTTTCAATTCAATACTTACATTTAAAATATATATTATATAAATTATTGCAACAATAGCGACAAACATGGTATCTATAGCAATAAAAAGTCGTCGGTCTAGGGCTCAAAAAAGGTGGGAAATCTTCTGGCCAACTATATAGCGACGAATTTCGTGTCGCCGCTATAGATGAGACATGGTCGCCGCTGTAGCCAGGACATGTAGCGGTGATATCTTAATGTCGCCGCTGTTGATGGGACCTATAACGGCGATTTCATTTTGTCGCCTCTATAGCGGTAGCCTACTGCGGCAACTAACAGTTGCCGCTATGGCCGAAGCTATAGCGACAAATTCCGATGTCGTCGGAAATTGTCGTCACTGTATGCGACATTTCTTGTAGTGTTATGTTTAACAAATTAAGTTGTTGTTTGTTTTGTTTGGTTACTAGTGAAAAACTAGTACTAGTATTATTGTTTATCTTTCTACCCTATTTTTAGGCCGTTTGTTATTTATAAAAAAAATAAAAAATAAAAAAATAAAATCATTCACTATAGGGGGGTTATTTTGTGAATTCTACTTTAGACCTTACAGACTATAGGTCCGGCCATGAATGATGCCCCTTTCATTAAAAGTAAATCATACTTTTATCGTAGTATTTCACAGTATACAATAATTTTTATTTATGGTGCCCCTTATTTTATTAACTTCTTGGCTTTTTGGTATGAGTATTTTTTTTTTTTTTTTAACCTTTGATGATTATCAACAAATTTAAGCTTCAAAGCTATGCATTGTATTGACGTGGAAAAATTTTAAACAAAGCTTTGAGAGGCATTTTCTCAGTAACATGTAGAGGGTAAGATTGGTCTAATTTATGGAGTGAACAAAATACTTGCTTTCAATCTCAAATTTCATGAATTTCTACTTAAATTATGTGTAGCCATAAAAATTATGCATTAATTTAAGAAAGAAATCCTAAGAAATTTCACATTTATACCGATTAATTGTAATTCCCAATTTCAAACCCTATCGTAATTCAAAATTTAAAATCAAAATGCTTCATAAATCAGACAAATCTTAGAATGTAGAATTCCCAGTTTCAAAAAAAAATGCCTCACCAAATTTAACACAAGCCTTGGAATCATAAAAAATTCACAAAAATCTTCTCATCATTCAACTATTTTTGTTTCATTTGAAACGACCTTCAAGTAAGAGCTTCAAAATGTTTAGAAAAAGTGAAGGAAAATGCCATCGAGTGGCATGCCGTAGAAGAACGACACCATCGAATGGGAGCCGTAGAGGTCGAATGGAAGACACTGGTCATTGATTCATCAATGAGTGGCGGCCGAAATGGGTTCTGAAATGGTTACTCCTTGTGTGCACTAAATTCTTCGAAGAAATTGTGAGGAAAAATGTGAGAGAGAGAGAGAGAGAGAGTTTATAATAAAAGCATGGGCATCATTTGCTTACACAACCGACGTACTCATGCATGCATATAGGTTGTGTAAACAACCGATGTGCATTTGCAAAAGAAAATTGGAAAGCAACCGACGCCTGTTACTTTACTAACGGATTACATGTCGGTTGCCAAAAGCAGCTGATGTGTATAACCAAGCTCATATCTACAAAAATACCATTGCTTTTTGTTTACTATTCTCTTTTTGAAAAACCCAACATATAATCCCCCTCCCTCATTTTTTTTATCAAACCTATAGTTGTGTGCTTTCCCGAATAAACCCCTTGTGTAGCAACTCAGCTTTCTCTTGCAAAATCTTAGCTTACTTTGGTTTCATTTGAGAGTGTGAAAGATTTGGCAAAGATGCTCTGGGAACAAGTGTGACATTGTGCTAAATATCACGCATTGGTGCTAAATCATCTGGACTAATATCCTCAAATTCCTTGAGTAATCACTGTAGCTGAATTGGTATTACATGACCAGATTCATCTAAATTTTCCCTGCCATATTCAATGTAAGATTTTACAACAAGAGCAGAAACTTCATCTAATGTTTTGATATTTGCTTCAAATTCATATTCTGACTGAGAGAGTTTGGAAAGAAGAAACTACACCCTTGGAAGTTGGAGAAGATTTTGCCTTTCTGAAAATGGAGTCGTCCCAATTTTATGTCCATGCCAAGTGAAGAAACAGATATTGTTGTGACCTTTATAAGTGATGTCTACATCATATTGCCATCTTTGGCCTAATAATATGTGACTTGCATCCATATCTATAACAACACATACCACTTCATCCTTATAATGCTACCAACGAAAATGGGAACTCGACATACCTCAATTACCTTCACCTTTAGGCCCTTCTTATTGCAATTGATGAAATATAGGAATTTACGTACTTCTGTTGGCAGTTTCAAATGCTCTACCAACCTCCTTGCTGCAAAATCTTCATAGCTTCCACTATCTATGATCAAGTTACAAACTTTTCCACCACCAACTGTATATTTTGCCCTGAATTTTTTCTTTTTTCTTTTTTCATTTTTTTTTTTTTTTTTTTTTTTTTTTTTTTTTTTTTTTTTTGCATTCAGAAGAAGCCTCTTCCTTTAGTGAGTATAGAACTCTCTGAACATCAGATCTGACATGGTCTCCCTCCTCCTATGCAAACTTGGCATCATCATAATCATTTTCATGTTCTAATTTCATTGACCCATCTTCTAGTGTTGTCAAGTTCATCACCTCCTACTAGGACATTCATTGAACTTGTGGCCCTCTTTCCGGCACCTATTCGAGAGTAGAGGGTCTTGCATATGGATTCTCCCTCAAAGAATCTTTACCAGTTGAGGCAAACTTTCATGTATTCCCCACATCAGCAGAAATACCACGGGCTTTAAAAGTATGCCCCAGTTTGTCTCGCACTAGTTGATTGTAATGTTTTACTTCTATCATAAGCATTAGAGGTGGAGTCAAGATTCTGGAGTTGATTGGAATATTATTTTCCAAATATTGCTTACTCCAATAATGCAGACTCCTGAGCTAAATTATACACCCCAACAGTCTCCACTCTTTGCAATCCAATACAAACTCAAAAGGTTGATTTCAAACCATTAAGATGCCTTGCTACCCACTGGTTCTCCGTCTTAAACAGTGCTGATTTTTTAGGATTAGTGTAATAGTAATTTGAAGTATGGGAATTGGGATAAATGGAAGATCAGAAAAATGAAAAATTTCTAGTATTTGGTGGAAGCAAAATTTTTCACTAAAAAGTTTCAGTCAAATTTTTCACTCAAAATTTTATCGTACAATTGAAATGTACACAAGCCTATGTATAGGCTCTCCAACAAGTCGGTCACTCCACCGACTTCAGCCCAATGTGGTCCAAAATTTTAATCTAGAGTTTTCCATTTCTAGTAATTACCTTGCCACTAATTAGTAACTAATAATATTTACTTTCGTCTAGATTTTTCTTGTAGTTTCTGTTATAGAAATCATAAACTTCATTTTCTAATCATTCTTGAATTCTTTAGAAAATTGGAAATGAGCATCACTTTTCTTCACTCCACCTTGATGCTCATTTCGATGACTCCATTCATGTCCTGTAGTGTTGTGAATTTTGGTCGTGGTACTTTCTTTGTGAAAATATTGATTTTTTGCTTTGCCTTGCTTAAGCTCCATCTCCTTGTTCGCTAGCGCTTCTTGTTGCAATAGATTTATGTAGTTTCTTGTGGATCTCCCATGTCTGGTTGCCTCGAAAATTCTTTGTAGCTTTTATGGCTTGATGACTATTAAATTGCATGAGTTGTAAATGTCTGACAGCCTTTTTGGCTTTCTAGGTGTGGACTCTTCTGATGGTCCTCTCACCTTTGCTTGAGGTGACGGGACTATCTGTTCTTCATTTTCATCCTCCTCATTAGCCTTATCCTCTTGTTCTACTGGGAATGTCGAAATACTGAGATTTTTCCTTTCAACTTGGCTCTTCTCCTGGTTGCAGTAAGCATCTCCAGTAAAATATTTCATTTGATTAGGAAAACAACGATTTTCCTTCTTTATTTTTGCAATCATGAAAGATTTATCTAGTTTGTCATAAATTGTGCAATAGCTCCCCTCAAAGTGTATTGCATATCCTCTTTCCATTATTTGACCAACACTTAGTAGATTTTGGTCTATGCTTGGAATAGCATCACATCCTTTGTATATCTTTTTCCCCTTTTTTGTTTCAATAGCAATAGTACCTTTACCTATTGCTTCAACATAATCACAATTCCCAATCTTTATTTTTGTTTTTCTTTTTTCTAGGCTGCATAAAATACTTTCGTCCTTTGCCATATGATTATCACAGCCACTATCTATATACTATGTATAACATTTTTCTTTTGTAGCATCTTTGCAGGAAGCATAGAAAAGAAATCCCTCTGAACTATTTTCTTCAGAAAAATTAGCTTGATGATTTTTTTTTTGTAATGGCAATATTTTTCTTTATGTCTAAGTCTTTTGCAAAGTCTTTATTGATCTTTGCCTTTTTACCAACAATCTTTCTCCAAATGGCTTCGTTTTTTGGATCAAATTTACCGTTACTATCATCATTTTCATCTTAATTTCTATTTCTAGAATATTCTTTGAAATTCTTACCACTTTGTTTTAAATTTCTGAGATTGCATGTTTATCTTAGATTAAAAGGCATTTTCCAATTCAACTTCTTGTCGTCTTTTTAATCTTTGTTCATGAGCCTCTAGTGATCCCATTAATTCTGCAGCTGTTAATTTTTCTATATTCTTTCACTCATCTATAGCTGCAATAATTGCATCATATTTTTCCGTGTAAGTAATTAATATTTTTCCAACAATTTTCTTTTCAGAAACTTCTTCTCCATAGGATCTCAGTTGGCTCACTACTTTATCAATCCTAGAATAATACTGTTTTGCAGTTTCAGAATCTTTCATTTTTAGATTTTCAAATTTTCTTCTTAGAGTTTGGAGTTTGCAAATACGTACTTTATCACTTCCTTTGAACTCCTCCTATAATTTATCCCAAGCTTTCTTAGCACTTTCACATCCCATCATCCTTGGAAAATATTCATCCGTCAAGTTTATTTGTAGAGAAAGGAACGTCGTAGCATCCTTCTATTGATTTTCTTTAAATTTTTTCATTTGTACCGCAGTTAACAAGGAAATGTCGTATGGGATTGTATACTCAGTACTAACAATATCCCATAAATTCTGAGCACAAAAATAGGTCTTCATTTTGATCGCCCAATAGTCAGAGTTGTCTCCTTGGAAAGTAGGGACTGAAATTGATGAGCGGAATGCGTCGACCATAGTTTCACCTTACGCCCAATATTTTCTCGAACAAAGCTCTGATACCACTTGTTAGTTTTTTAGTATTAGTGTAGTAGTAATTTGAAATATGGGAATTGGGATAAATGGAAGATTAGAAAAAAGAAAAATTTCTAGTATTTAGTGGAAGCAAAAAGTTTCACTCAAAAGTTTCACTCAAATTTTTCACTCAAAATTTTATTTTGAAATGTACACAAGCTTATTTATAGGCTCCAACAAGTCGGTCACTCTACGACTTCATCAAAATGTGGTCCAAAATTTTCGTCTAGATTTTTCCATTTCTAGTAATTACCTTGCCACTAATTTGTAACTAATAATATTTACTTTAGTCTAGATTTTGCTGGTAGTTTCTATTTCAGAAAGCATAAACTTCATTTTTTAATCATTCTTGAATTCTCTAGAAAATTGGAAATGGGCATCACTTTTCTTCAAACAGATTATTCCATGCACATAGTCTCAAAAATTCAGAAGCGCAATCAAAGAAGGACCTGTTACCTTGCTCACAACTTGGTACTATTGGAATAAGAATTGTTCATAATCTTGCAGTACAAACTGGGTTGGCCCTGAGAATTTAGGCTTTGCGATAATACAAAATGGTGCCTCCTTCAATTAAATAAGGGCTATATTAGATTAAAAATAAATAAATTTTACTCTAAGCCTAGTATTTTCACATTAAAAAGACCGTTTCCATTATGGTGCCTCATTTTCTTATTAACTTGTTGGTCGTATGGTGTGATTAACATCCATTATGGTGCCCCCTTAATGTCAACGGAAAATTTATGTTTTAAAGGTAGGCTTTGTTTTATTTTTTAAAATGATAAAATGCATTCTAATTCACTTTCATTAAACTTTTAAAAAAATTGGTGTCACAATAATGCATATTTTTTAACGAATAACATTCTAAAAGTTTTCAAAAATTTTAACGTCACACCTATATAATAAAAAAAGTTCTTTGGTGCCCCTTGAATGATGAGGCCTGTGCGATCTCACTATTTGCATACCGTCAGCGCCACCCGCGGGTAGAAACCTTCCTATCAATTGTTGCTTCTTTTTTCTCCAAGTTTTGACTCGTGGCTTACTAATTCTTTGTCGATTTAACTGTAACTGATCCTACCATACTGCGACTTCTCCGTTTGGTCGAAAAACAACCAGCTTTACTATCTTCATTTTAGGCTCCACTTCTGACACCCAATCCAGAAAGTCTTCAATGTGTAAATTTCAATTAAATGTTGAAATATCAGCCTTTAGACGATATTCTTCAAAGCCTTTGCTCTTTCTTAACTGTGGAAATTCACCGTCATCACCCGATTTAGAATCATCAAATTCAATAAGATGTTGAGGCCGTACATGTTTAGCACCATCAAGAGAAACCGATGATTGATTCTATTTGTAGGATTTCTGAGGGCAACCCCTCCAGTTTCATTCCTGTTATCATTCGTCACTCTCTCATCATTTAAATTTTGTCAAATAAGCAGAGTCCTCGGGTCATTAATTTGTGCATGAATTGCATTCCATACTGCTTCAGCCCCATGGCTGGCATCATTATGAGGTACATTGTCTGCTCCGTTGTTAGCCATCAAAACTAGGCGAATCCTCGCTCTGATACACCTTATGCAACAAGATATACAACAAAGAATAAACGTTAGGGAAGAAGACGTCCAATCGCAAGGAAATAGGAACTGGAATCCACCAGGAAGAGAATATTATTGAAATTTATGAATAACTTGCGATCTATGAATAGATTTCATTACATCTGTGATTTATAATAGTAAATATATTGTTGTAATACATCCTTGCAAGAAATCAAAGAACGCAATGAATTACAATGATAATTGACCAAAAAACAACCATCATTTTATAAGTAAATCAAGAAACACAAAGAAAGGAATGGAATCAATCACCAATCACCCACCAAGGCAGTGAATAGAAATCTACCTAAAAGAGGAAGAAAAGAAGAATCTCAATTTTACCAAAAAATACAGAGTAAAAGGGTCGTTTGGTCTCACTTATTCGAGTAACACAAAATTTACTTCAAGAATAAGTATAGGTCTGTAATAAGTTCCAATGGCACATTTGAGCCGATACATTTGGCACTTAATAATTCCATACATTGGCTTCCGCCTATGGATTTAATTTTGACCCCACTTTACCATCATTGTCATGAGTTTATTGGGTAGCAAATACTGAACAAGCCTCTACTTGATACCTAATAAATCATTTTTTTTGTTGACCCGGTCAAAAACCTGTCACAAAAATCTAGGCCCCAAACACAATCACCAAAACTGCAAATATACTAGAAGTAACAAAAATCACAGCAATAATGTCAAATTGCAATTTCAAAAAGCACAATCAATAAAGAATATTGGATTAACCTTAAAAAGCCTACCACATGCAATGACTACCGAGCCACGATAGTCCACAAGCCAAATGACCACCCCACATGATGGCTAACTATATTGCGGTATATCTCAAATCTGTTTTCAATACTGATTACTATAGGAACATTCAAAATTCAAGATTTTGGTATCTGTAGAATCCTCAGGCCGAGACCAGTTCAACGCGACCAACTGCTCTGCCACCGGATCGCCTACACACCGCTAAACGTTGAAAATAGCGTATACAGTCTCCAGCCATCGGACCTTTATCGGACTACTGTCTAACTCACGCACCTTTGCCCCTGAAAGTCCTTGATCTTCTGAATCCAACAGTGTGTTCAGATCACCAAAATTCTCACCATAAGTTTGTCAAAATGCCAGTTGTAGGTTCAAGTTTTTATATTTCTGGTCGTCTTCTTCGTTTTTTTGGCCAACTCACAGATTTCTTGCTCCCAGACCGAGCATAAGGCTCTGATACCAATTATTGTACCATATCCTTGCAATAAATCAAAGTATGAAATTAATTACAATGATAATTGACCAAAAACACGAAGAACTAGCAAAGAAAGGAAAAGAACAAAGCCTTATTATTCAATGGTTGGCCAGAGATAGTGGAATCAAATGAGTCGATCATGGCTTAGATTATTACTAGTGCCAAATAGTCGCCAACCAACAATCACCCCTCTTGAATCGAACGACAAATAGCCACAAAACCAACGACCCAAAACCCTTCTATGTTTGTTCACAGGTGAAGGCATTTTCTTTAATTGAAGAACAAATGCAGTGATAGGCTCGGTCAATTTTGAGCAAGAAAGAACCATCCTTTTATAAGTAAATCAAGAATCACAAAGAAAGGAACGAAATCTATCACCTATCAAGGTAGTGAAGAGAAACTTGCCTAAAAGAGGAAGGAAAAAAAAATCCCAATTTTACCAAATAAATAAGGAGTAAAAGGGGTCGTTTGGTCTCACTTATTCAAGTAACCCAAAAATTACTTCAAGAATAAGTATAGGTCCATAATAATTTCCGGTGACACATTTGGAACGACACATTTGACACTTAACAATTCCAGACATTGGCTTTTGCCTATGGATTTATTTTCTACCCGACTTTACCATCATTGCCCTGTGTTTATTAGGTAGCAAACTCTTTAACACTTATCATACATCTGCAATTTAGAATAATAAACCTACATTTCAAACTACTGACTTCTAGAAGTTAGATTCTAACTTTTTGATTTATAAGTCTAGATTCTAAGTTCATATACCTTGATTCTTGATTCTAACTTCATAATTTATGAGTTTAGATAGACTAAGTTCATAACTCATAGATTCAACGGCATTCTATGTCACATATTCCTTGTGGTATTTCACACACACACGCACACACACACTCATGCATACTCACAATTCGTAACTACCTGTTCAATCTATCCACTTATGGGATAGATAACAATCTCACTTAATAAGTAACTCTTTTGATCGAAAGTTAGAAATGAATTAGTGTGAAATGATAATAAATTTCATAATCAAATAAAAATTTTCTAAAAAAGTAAGTTTTATAAGAATAAATTGTCTCAATGAAACAGAAATTAATGCACTAGTTTGAAGAGAAGAATTGCATTCGTCATGTCACGGAGGTCGAGAGGTTTTTATAATAATGAATAATGAATACTATGCAGAAGAAATGATAGTATCCACTGTTGTAATTAAAGATGTATATAGAATATAGGGTAAGACAACACAAGAATATGAAGTGTACATGATATCTTATATAGAGTTGTGCTATTAATTGAACAAAAAAGGGGTGTGTGTGTGTGTGTGTGTGTGTGTATATATAAAGAGTCTGATTGTAATTCAGCTATATATAGACACATTTGTGAATAACTCAATATGCAACAATGTTATTCATTGAGAGATGCTAAAAAGGAGGCATCAACTAGAAGAAATAGAAAGGAAAAGGAAGAACCAAAACCCTAGTCGAATATACGAAAGAATACAATACACAAAAAGAAAGAATACAAGTCCTTTTATATGCAAGGACTAACTTACACAACTAATAACTTGAAATACTAAACTAGCAAAACTATATAAAATTATACTCAAACATCCCCCCTAAAACTCACGGTGCTACAGCTAAAAGCAATGAGAGTTTGTCACGTAGAAAATGAAAGCGGTGAATCGAATGGGATTAGTAAAAAGGTCCGCAAGCTGCAAAGAAGAAGAGACAAATGGTAATGTTATGGTGCCTTGCTGAAGGTGATGGCACAACAGATGACAGTCAATCTCAATGTGTTTCTTTCACTCATGAAATACAGAATTATGAGATATCTGGATGGCACTCTTATTATCACAGTACATGGGTGTGGGAGAAGATAGAGAAACTCCTATGTCAGAAAGAAGCCAGCATAACCAAATAATCTCAGCAGTAGTAGATACCATAGCACGATACTCGGCCACAGTAGAAGATCAAGAAACCACTGTCTGTTTCTTACTCCGCTAAGAGATAAAAGAATCACCAAAGAAGAACAAAACCCTCTGAACTACGTCAATGAGATCACGCCCCAATCTGCATCAGAATAAGCACGGAGTTCTAAGGAAGATGTGGATGGAAATAAAAGACTCTGAAAACATGAACCACAAAGCTATCGCAAGATGCAAACCACAGCTGCCCAATGAACAGTGGTCGAAGCAGAAACAAACTGGCTAACGACATGCACAACATAAGCAATATCAGGGCAGGTGATGGTAAGGCATACAAGAGAACCAACAAGAGTGCGATACAAAGTAGGATCAACCAAAGGAACACCATCAGTGGAGGAATACCAGACATTCATTTCAATAGGGTTATCAACTGTCCTAGAATCAGTGAGATGAGTGAGCTCGATGCGGTCTGTAATATATTTAGACTGCGATAACATATATCCTTTGGGAGAAGAAGCAACTTCAATACCCAAGAAATAAGATGAATGTCCCAAATCCTTCATTTCAAACTAATAAGCCAATTCAGATTTTAACTCAGTAATACCAACTCTGTCATCACCAGTAATAATCATATCATTAACATATAATAAAAGAATAATCCGACCAGCAGATGTACACCAAAAAAACAAAGCTGAATGATGATAACTACATGTAAAACCAAGGGATTCAACAACAGTAGAAAACCATTCAAACCAGGCATGAGGTGCTTGTTTAAGACCATAAAGAGCCTTTTTAAGTTTACAAACATATGCAGGAGGACGGGTCACACCAGGAGGAGGAGTCATATAAACTTCTTCCTGAAGAGTGCCATTTTGAAAGGCATTCTTAACATCTATTTGTCACAGATTCCATTTACGAACAGAGGCAACAGTAATAAGAGTACGAACGGTGGTCATCTTTGCAACAGGGGCAAAGGTCTCCTCATGGTCAAGACCACACTACTGCGTAAAACCCTAGCAACCAATCGAGCCTTATACCTTTCAACAGAACCATCAGATTTAGTTTTAATCTTATAGATCCAACGAGAACCAACAACATTTTTACCTGAAGACAAAGGCACCAAATCCCAAGTGTCTGTCTTTTGTAGAGCAGATAATTCATCATTCATAGCATGTTGCCAAAAAGGGTCTAAAATGACTTTTTTATATGAAGAAGGTTCAAACAGGTTATGAATAGATGATAAGAAACAACAAAAAGACTATGGATAGCAAAAATAGTCAAAATCAGGGAGTTGAGTGGACTTACGTACGCATTGGGGATATCGAGGAGACGATGGAGAAGGAGAAGATGATGGTAATGGATCCTCAGGCTCAGATGGTGCTTGAAAAGCCACAGGAGGAGGAAGGACAGCAGAAGATGGTGCATGTGTACCTGTAATGGATGAAGATTCAACAGGGACGAGTATAGGGGAAGAAGAACTATCACTAGAGAAAGGGTCAAGATGAACAAGATCGGATTTGGTTAGTGTAGAAGTGCTATAAGGAATAGAGAAGAATGGAATATACTCAAGAAACAACATGTCGAGAAACATATAACTTCTGACTGACAGGATCAAAACAACAGTAACATTTCCTACCCTCTCTATATCCTAAGAAAACACATCTAGCGAAACGTGATGTCAATTTGTTACGCTCAGCTGTAGGAAGAAGGACAAAACATGTACACCCAAAGACTTTTAGGACAGAATAATCAGGGAGAGAGCTAAATAAAGCTTCAAACAGTGACCGACCAGAAGTATAAGAGCTTGGAATTCTGTTAATCAAATAAAAAGCTGTAAGCATAGCTTCCCCCCAGAATGCATTAGGGACTTTAGCAGATAAAAGGAGAGAGTGGGCTGTTTCAATTATGTGTTGTGTTTGCGTTCAGCAACACCATTATTTTGAGGAGTGTCTATACAAGAGGATTAAAACATTTGAATATCAAACTATATTAAAACATGTCACACCTATGCATCATTGGAAGATATCTATAACATATTAAAATCATAATAATCAAATTAAACCAAGATTCAAGTTAAAGCTAAAATTAATAGTCATGTTTCATCAAATGATGAGCGGTTACAATAAGTCCATGTAAACCTAAGTGTCACTATCATAAACGTCAAGTCTAATATTTTTAACAGATAATTCTACTTGTATACAAAAAGTGTATAGAAATGGTTTCCAATTATAACGCAATACTACTAGAATGTAAGGCAACACTGACGGAAATTTTAGTTGGCGATGGCCCTTTTCTAGTTGGTAAGTGTGGGTTCCAACAGAAAAAATCCATTGGTGATTTCCATTAGTAAAACGCTCACCGGTAATTCACCACTGCATTTTTGGTTGTTGGCAATTTACCAACAGACTGCCAATGCTATTGCATTTTGTTGGCAATTACCAACGGATGCTCTTCCGATCTCATGGGAAACTCCATCACCAACACCGTCGTCCGTTGGTGATTTGCCAATAGAAAGTTTTTGATAGTAATAGTGACATAATTGGCATCGGACGTGCATTGCTAATTCCGTTGGCAAGGACAATTTTATTTCCAATAAAATCCAATTAAAACACATTTTAAAAGTTAATATTTGTTTGTATTAAATTAAATCAATGTAATTGCCTATAGTAACATATAAACAGGGGCGGAGGCAGGGGTTTGCCTGGGCATGCACGTGCATACCCAAGTTGCTTGAATTTATTTTTATTTTTTATTTTTTCTGGAAATCTAAAATCAGTGCCTCTTTTGCTTTCTCTCCGGTTATTTCTACAGTCAAGCGGAGTTAGATAGCGCATATGATATCTTTGGTGGGATCTATTAGGATTTTGAAGGTAAATAGTTAGCAGCGATGGATGGAAAGTAAAGAGCTTCAAAGAAAAAGGGTCGATTCAGTGGAAAGAACTTTTGATGTTGGATTTACTCTTTTGCCCCTCATTATCTTCATTATCTCGTCACGGAGTTGGCGCACTATAATGATTTCATCAATTTGTCCTCTAAAAGTTGAATATTTGTAGATATGACATTGCATACTATTTGATATTTTGTTAAAAAAATTTTACACGTATAAAAGTAGTTGTTCTATAGAGTCAGGTTGGGCTCTATACTAGAGCCTGAAAATTAATAGAATTTAAAAGTTCGATCTGACTTTATAGAATTTACCCGCACCAAAGTGATAATAAATTTTTTACACTCAACTCCATTTTGTAAAGTCGTTAATTTTGTATGCTGAAATCTATTATGATATTAGAAAAACTGGTATTTCGTGTAATTGTCATTATTGGTATTATCGTCATTGTCATCATCTTGTTTTGTCTGACTGTAAACTTCGGCTAATGAAAAAATAACATTGTTAAAGATAAGGTTGTAATATTTTCTTATTCACTACTTATATAATTTGTGCATACCCATCCTAAACTGTCTAGCTCCGCCACTGCGTATAAAAGTTGCCATACAACATGAAATTCTAGGTTGATTTCATTACATATTTTTCCATTACAAAAGTTTTTACCACACATACTTTCATACACAGCGCATCTTTACTGCAAACTATCATGAAGAGAAAGACAAAAGATAGTCTGATTGCAATATAATACAATATTGCCCACCAATAGTTGTGTAATTGTTTTAATAGACAAAATAAACTAACCTATAAAGATATTATTGCTACTCCATATTATGTCTTGGAAGCAGCAGTACTTCCATTGTGCAGTCTAACCCCCATATGTTCAAATGCTAAGCGCTTCTTTTCGTCTTCGCTCCTTGCCTGCTTCATTTGCTGTTTAAACTTATCTTTTATAGCTGAAAAGATCAAACAAAATCTGAAACAGCCTAACAGAACAATAAGGCTGGAACCAGAGTAAAACTAAAGAGAGTGGCATTCATAAAAAATAAAATATCTGAAGTGGAAATCAATTGGCTAACATGGGTGGAAAGAGTGAATCAGTGAACTAACCCATGTTCTCATTTGGATTGAGTCCCCCATTCGCATGATAGAAATCAAAATATTCATTTACATTAAACAAAATTAGATTTTCCATGCTGATGCTATCTCAAATGTTTTACAAGGCAAATTTTGACATGCATAATTGATCCTTCGGTCTAGTAATGCACTAGCATAAATGATCACTGTTTTGTTTCCCCAAAATATCCTACGCCTGCCAAGGATTACATTCTTTGTAATTGTCTTTAGAATTATCCGATGAAAGCCTGTTTAGCACAAAAATATCTATAAACCCGACAGCTTTCTTGCGTAGAACTATAGTCTATGTTTTTATTTTTGATTCTTTCACAGATAGGCAAGTTCAAGAAAAGTCCATCAGGACAAAATTCCAAGAAAAGAAGTTCAAAAGGAGTAGAAATAGAGAAATATGAACTAAATTCTCAAGAACAATAAAATTCTAGGACGATGTTTTGTTAGTCAAGATTGTAAATTTTTGTAGCACGTAGGACTTGATATGGTAATAATGTGTAAGATGAAATGCCAAGGAGAGCATTTCCATATTTTTCTAATTGATAATTGTTATCTTTGCTTAATCAATATAATGGATGTATGATATTTTCAAGTTCTTAGCTTACGCTTTTATCTTCAAGTAGGTATTCGTGACGACTTTCTTGTGAAGTCATGTAAATGAATGAGAAGTATGATATACTACTAATTCTAAATTACTTTTGTTGTATTAGGATACAGAAATATTTGGTAGAAAGAAATCATTTTTTTCTTTCTCATTTGCCTTTTCGACGTCCATGTTTAAAAAAAAAATGATTTTCATATGAAGGCTTCTGAATTGTAATTTCAGTAGCTAAACAGAAACGTCATCAATGCTCACATTGATTTTCAGAGATTCCTAATCCATTACTGATAACTAATTCAAAAAATTAACTCCAGTAAATCACCAATTCACACAAAAGCTACCAGAACCAGAAGAATTGTCAAAATCAAGAAAATCACTTTGAGCATTAGAAAAACCACTCATTCAATTGTGAGCAATCAACTTATCATTCCCTCGTCTGGAAATTATTCTGATGAAATGTAATTTCAGAAACACAGGTAACACAATTACCAAGATTCTTTGATGTCCCTCTCCCATAGACACAACTAAACAAGATATATTAAATATAAATATACTACAACATTACTTCACAAGATTAATTTAGAAAACATTAAACTCAAGTTCACATTTCAGTTGCCAAAAGAAAACATTAATGGGTGTTTGGGGCCAGATATTACCCGAGCCATGCTAAGTTGCTCCGCCACCCGTCGTTGTCCCCCACAGATCAGAACGACCGAATGGTTTCTGGCTCATTTGAACGAGATGTTAGAAGAATCATACAAAAAGTTGTAGAACAATGGCCGAACTACAAGTTGTCTCTCTTGAACCCATTCAAATTGCAAAAAATGATAGGCTTTGGACCTCTCCTCCAACACATTAAACTTAGTCCTCTCAGTCGTGCCTCATCCTACTCTCTGAAAACCCAGAAATTCCACCTTGAGGTTGAACAAAACATGGAAGGCAAATCGGCTTGAAGGCGCCCGGGCGGGGGGGGGGGGGGGGACATTTAAATCTAG
>CAVNYN010210016.1:0-15782 GCA_963692815.1 Nyctanthes arbor-tristis
AGAATTTCACGTAATATGTTATATTCGAACCCTATTCATCTACCAAACGATAATTTTTTAAGGGAACAAACTTTGCATTGATCAAACACGAAAAAACAAATATAGGAGATGAATTCATTATAAAGAAATGAGTTATTCCATTTTAAGTGGGAAAAAAAATGTTCAAGCACCGAAAGTCTTGTGTCATTACGGTACTAAACAAATGATATGATACATGAGACGTAACTTCAATTATCCAAATAATCAGATGAATGGATTCTTAAAAACAAAAAGGAAGAGGCCATTTTTTACTCGTAAAACACAAAAAGGGAATGTAAACGATAAGATCAAAATGAAGTAGAAGTGGAATTGGAGATAGTGTTGAAGATATATATGAAGGATTTAAATATTATTTTGAATGGATAGGAATATGTACCCATACTGAAAATGTAATGTTTTGGCGTGAAAAATGGCAATTTTGGTCTCTTCTTTCAATTGGGTTTCCTTTCATATATTTGAATAAGTCAATTTTTCTTTGGCAACTTGCATGACAATACAAAAATTTAAAAGTTCCTACTTCATAGTGACGTTGGACACAAATTTGGTTTTGTTAGGTGATTATTTTGTCACGCACTATCATCAAATCAAATCAAATCTAAATAAAAAGAAGTTTGGCTCAAATTAATTTCTCACCGTCTACAAATTAAAGCGACCGAAATTCAAGAAAATGACTAGTTTTTGTGACCCCAAGTTGTGGAACATCAGATCACTTTCAATTTTGTGGTAATAATTTTGAGAAATTCAGATATTGGCACGTGTACTAAATAATAATTGTCACAATAAGATGCTGATAAAAGCTGTATTATAATTAGGGGTGACAAGGTTCACTTCAGCGGTCATGTAAAATTTTAAATTTAAATCAATTAAGTGTTTTGAGAATTTTTCAATCTAATCCAAATCGCTTTTTCTGGTTAGATGGATTATTACAACTACCCCTCATGAAGTTTGGATTTTTAAGAGTTGGGTAGTTGGCTCAATCAATTTAGGTTGTGTACATATGTGTTTGATGTCAAAATTAGGGTAACTACATATATATATATATATATATATATATATAATAAGAGAATGATGGCTTTTTCCGCTCTTTTTCTGACTCTTTAGGGTTTCTAGCTCTATAAGATTTTTGGTGATATCATTTAATTCTTTTTTTCTATTTTTTATTTTTATCTTTTTTTCTTGAGATTGTTATACTAATTTTTTAAATAATATTCACTTTTTCCTTTATTAACTTATATCCGATCATCAATACACAGTGGTTTCTTTAGCCAAATATTTTAAATTAGGATATGTCACTTATAAAATCGAACACGAAATTAATTAAGAGTTCTATTTAAAAAAAACACATAGTAATTTTTATGATTCGAAAACCCAAACATAACACGTCTCTAACTAATAATTTTCTAAAAATCTGCAATATTAATTGTAAATTTTAATTTTTAATAATTTTTTAAGAAATTTTTATATGGTTATTGTAGTGCAATAATCAATTAATTTTTTTAAAAATTAAAGTACTATAATTTGTCGATTTTATAATTAAATTGGAACTTTTTTGATAATTTAAGTGTTACAGTATTTAGAGTTGGATTATTTATTTAAGAGATGGACTAAATATTGATACGGTTACACTGTAATAGTTGTTCAACAATTTTTATTAAACATTTTATTTTTATTGAATCACCTCTATTAATTTTTATTTATATATGTATAATTAATTGGTGATATAATTCAAACAAATACTACGGCAGTTATATTTCTCATATTTTAGACAAGAGGTCCGGGATTAAAACACACTCGGCCCTCCCCTCCCATATACTCACTGTATAAAAAAAAGAATTAACTGGTACAAAAAGTGCTACTGACAAATAAATTCAAATATATAATAGAATGGTAATAAAAACTTATGTTCCATAGTATTAATATGACTCAACTGGCTGTATCAATAATTTATATTAAATTTTTGTATAAAAATTCATTGACATTTATTATTAGAGTAATTATAGGGAAAAATATTTATTTGATATGAATAACTGATATTAGTTCCCCTCCCGCTCCCTATACACACTGTATGAAAAAAAAGAAAATAACTGGTGCAAAAAGTGTTACCAACAAATAAATAAATCTAAATATGATAAAATAGTTATAAAAACTTATATTTCATAATACTAACATATAACTTAATTGACTGTATTAATAATTTATTAATTTTTTATAAAAAAACTTATTGACATTTGTTATTATAATAATTCTAAGTAGACATGTTTCACTGATATAAATAACTGATATTTGTTAGTTGACAAACGTGAATTGTGTTTATATGTAAGTGATGAATTTGAAGGCCCACGGTCATCAAATATATGGTTGACATCTAAACATGTCACTTTTTTATGGCAAATAAATATGTCTCCCTAAAATTATTATTACTACTTTCAGATCCCATGCAATGCACGAGTAAGAATTCTAATTAGATAGAGTAAGATTACAAATAAATAGTAGTAATTCAAATAGATTTATTAGGCATAACAATATTTAAGTACTATATGTGTAGTGTGGTGTTGTACCAAACAATAGTGGTGTGACATAATAGCAGCACACTATAACACTTTCATCTATCTAATTCTTGAATATTTTCATTATCAGGCATGTGTTGGAATGTGTTTTGGAATTATTTAAAAAAAAAAAAGATTAGGTCAATTAAATGACCGGTTTGGCTAAGGAGCTTTATTTAAATCTCAATAAGGAGTTTTATTGCTCACGTGGCAGAAATCTAACAAAACGAAATCTAATAAAACAGAGGGCTGTTTGTTGTTAGATTTCTGCCACGTAAGCGATCTATCTCCTTATTAGGAGTCTTATCTATTTCCTTAGCAAATTTCATTAAATGACTGCAATTAATTGCCTTGGGGCATTTCTACATTTTCATATACTAAAAATGCAATTTTGTTTTTGAGTTGGATTTGATCGACCCTATTAGATTTATGGTATTAAATTTATTATTATTTCCCGTTTGCAAACTCATTCTACTTTTAAATAAAAATTAGTAAAACCAATTACATCTATATAAACATGATCGTACTAATTTATTCATATGCATACGATCTCACATGTAAGTCTATAAATCCATACTTGAGTTCATTTATAAAATATATGAGGTGGCTATATAACGGAGCTATATGGTAGCTCCAGATCAAAATTGGTTAGACGTATAAATTGTCCAAAATCCAACTGGTAAAATGGATTCATCCACCTCGGGCTCCAAAGCAGGAACGTAGGAAACCAATTCGCAAGCCTCATACCACTACAAGAAATAGTAGCTGAAGCGGCTACATTTTATGACAGTTTCAAATGTTATTGCTATAGCTTTGGCTACAACGGCGGCTTCGAGTCACCCCAGTTGTCGTCACCCTATAGCGGAACATCATAATGTCGTCTTTGTAGGGTGTGTATACAGGGACGACAAGTGATGTCGCCGCTGTATATTGATATCTATAGCGACGACGTATAAAAGTCGTCACTATATTTCTTAATCTAAACCGATGACCTATAAATATCGTCTCTATATAATTGACAGGAAAATTTTCTGCCTTTGTTCTTGTATTTAGTAATAGAAAATCGTTACTGTAAGGAAGATATTTGTCACTATAGTTATAATAATCTATATAATATATATTATAAAAGAAAGGTATTAATAAATAATCACGCTAGTCTATTTGGGGAAGTATCATGTCTTTGCAATAGATGTGGCGGGTTTGACTCTTCACTTGGGTAAAAGCAACGTGTGTAGTTAAACGTAGTTTGAAAAATGGCTGGGTTAGGGGCGCGAGGGTTGGGTCGGGTTGACCAGTGGTGGGTCAGGTTAAAAAATTTTTATGCTTAAAACTCATTGAATTTATAGCTGCGACATTTAGCGACGACAGAAATGTTGTTACAATAGACTGGAAAATGTCGCTACTATTGGGCTACATGTACGAGCTTATAGTTAACGACCTTGTGCGGCACAAAAATCATTGCAATAGATCTATAGTGACAACTTTTTAGTCTACGGCGGTGACTTATATGTGACATTTATTGTAGTGGATGAGACTGTAACTTTTGCTTTTCCATTATAGCGCTACATGTAGAAAGTTACAGCATTACAAGATGATGACAAAGAGAAAAGATCACCTCATTATAAAAATGATCTCCCACTAGACAAGATTTATGCTGTCAAATGCCTATTTTGTAGGAGATCATTGAGAACTCATATATATGTTCCACTACATGTGGGTTCCTAATAAGAGTTATACTATTTGAATAAAAGAGAATACACAAGAAAAATTTTAGGGAACATGAAAAAGAGACATTATTAGATGACATTCTTATGTGGCACACTTGTATTTGATGATGAAAAAGTAGTCGTGTAATAATCACCTAATGAATGTGTGCCACATAAGAATGTCACCCAATAATATCTCCTTTTCATGTCCCCCTAGAATTGCTCACTACAAAATGTTAATAAAACTGACATATGACAAGATCCTATTTTTAAAAATATCACATCACTTTTAAATTAATGACAATTATATACAACACATTTTTATTTTGCCAAACTCTTTGTCATTTCTTTTGTTTAAATAGAATTATTCTCCTAATAATTTCCCACAATAGGCGTCTAACAACATAATCCAGCCAAACGTCTAACGAGAGATTGAGACTACACCTTGTTAGATAATTTACCTCTACTAAATGAGATGGAGTCACTTTACAATCTAAAGTGATAAGAGAAATAATCTGAAACTTTGAGTTGATTTTCGCCTCATTAAATAAAGGCAGGTAGTTGTCATCAAACATTCCTGCCTTTGACATAATTTGGTGTAAAATGTCCCTACCTATCAATTTTTAACATTTTTGCCCTCAAAACAACATTTCATTTCGTAAGGCGTCCTTGTTAACTTTTAAGGTTGACTAATGGTTTCGCAATTATAATTTTGAAGGATATTTTGGCCATTCTGTAAAATCCATGTATATATATAGGGTTAATTTCACAAATCATCCCTAACCTTTGAATTAAAAATTGACTAGGTTTCAACCTTTTTCTCGACCTCCTAGATCTCTAATCTTTCATAAATTTATACAATAAGTCATTTTTTCTACTATTCCTTCAATTTTTCAAAAAAATAACTGGTGTACCCCTTAAATCATTAATTTAAAAAAAAGATTTAAAAATGAAAAAAAAAGGAAAAAACCCATCTACAACAGCAAAATGACCCTCCCCTCCCCTCCCCTCCCCTCCCCTCTACACGACGCTCTTCCGATCTATTCTGTTTCCGACAGTCCAAATGAGGGGTTCACACCCATGCCGAAAACGGCAGCATTTCCAGTGGCAAAAAGCTGCTGTTTTTGGGGTATTCACCTCCTATTTCCGGCAGCAAAAATGCTATTAGAAATGACATCAATCAACATTTGGGGATGAATCCCATTTGCTGCCGAAAACGTCTATTTCCAACAGCAAATTGAGGGGATTCACATCTCTCTTCCCAAAAAAAACAAAAAGAATTTGGCCAATGGCGGCAATTTTTAGATCGGAAGAGCAGTGGTGTGGGTCGGTGGGATTTTTTTTTTAAGTTTTTATTATTTTTTAATATTTTATTTTTAAAATTAAAAAGTTAAAGAGTGTAATTGTTATTTTTTTTGAAAAATTGAAGGAATAGTAACAAAAATGACCTCTCGCGTAAATTTATAAAGGATTGGAGATTCAGAAGGTTTGAATAAAATGTTAGAGACTCAACTGACTCTTAATTCAAAGATTGAGAATGATTTGTGAAATTAACCCATATATATATATTGCCAAACTATGGTTTCCTTAAATTAAACAAAGCACATCGTCAAGAACCAGGCTTGTCTGCGTTGTCTAAGGCTGAGGCATATTGAAGAAAAGAAAACAGCCCAAAAGTGAATTATATTTCTTTCACACTCTTAATGCTATAATCACGAGTACTTTTCTCGATTTTAGCCACATCATCAATAGATCAATTTTATTATTTTTTTCATTTTATTTGAAAATCAAATTGTCTATAATTTGTCCAGTCAAAAAAATAATCTATTGTAACACTCCGTGAAATTTTAAAAATTCTATCTTGACTTAAATTTGGAATAATGGTTAACTATAAGAACTTGGTGACTAATTTTTTCAGATAATTAGTCGGGACATGCTATAAGAATTTGAGAACATTTTTGTATATCTTACACGACGCTCTTCCGATCTAAAAACGATTTCTTGAATTTGAATGAATTATATTCGTAGGTTAGTAATATTACTAAAGGAACAACAAAGTATAATCGAGTAACAAATAATGCTTAAATTAAAAGAGTGACGCTATAGTATTATAATTGGAAGACCAAGGACTTAATTATAGAAGACCTTAAGTTGAAGGACTCATTAGGTGATAAGTAGAAAAAAATCTAGATAACATTTGGACCACTAGAAATGCCCACATGAATAAAATGAAAGAATACTTGGCATTTTATTGACAAGAATTCTCATGAACTTCCAATGGACTTAATTTTATTGGCTAGTTATAAATTATCTAGAGACAATTAGAGGCCTTTGTATTGGTGAAATCTAAAAATCTTTAGAAAATGTGTTGTGCTATTTGATCATAAACAAATACAAAAAGTTTAACAAAACTGACACATGACATAATCCTGTTTTTCAACACATCACATTCCTTTTACATCAACACAATTACACACAACACTTGTCAATTTTGTCAAATATTTTGTCTCTTTTTTTATCCAACAAGAATTTTCCTTAGAAAATAGATAAGAAATTCGTCCATAAACTTGGCTAGTCTAAAAACACCCTAAAAGACTTCACAAAACACTTCTTTTGCGTCTCCAACAAAGCTCCCTTCACATACATATCAAAGCCCTACTTAAAAATCCATCTTGCTTGAGAAATATACAAGGATTTGGAGGTACTTTGCATCAACAAACATCTAGTAATATTTAAAGGAGAAAAGTCAATCTGAGTAACCAATACTTGGGTTCTTTTGCCATGCATGTGTTTTAAAAGAATGAGCAATTGTTTGTCTTATCATGATAATAAATGGATTTGTTTTCTTACACATGAATCACTAGCTTTGCCCTACCCGTTATGTATGAAATGTGCCTTGAATTACTCCCACATTATGACCTATCCAATGATCCCGGGATAGGGAAGACTAATGTGATGTTTGAATTGAATTGATGATGTGATTTGATTGAAACTTCAGTAAGGCACAACCGGGATTAATTGTGGGTCCACCCACTATTATATTGCTATGGTCAAACTTGGCATTGAAAGGCATTAAAGTGCTCTACCAGTAGAGGTAATTCTAGTGTTCGGGGCCCTATATTGCATTCAAAAGAAGTTTGTTCATATTCACGTTTCACGAACATTTAAGGCGAACGATTTCTGTCGGCCTTATGGCAACCTAATTATTGTGTTACTCACGGGGTACAATGTACTCATTTTGTGTATATTTAACATTTTTGTAGATGATCAGCCGAAAAATACATGAGAAGCAAGCAGAGGAATGGAGGTTATCTCACAATGGAAACAAGATTATGCATGTGATCGAGACGGACTTATGGGCCTATTATGAGGATGACCCATTGTTTTTAATGTACTTGGGAACCACGTATGAGTTTGAGATCTTTTGTGCCTACACCCTCATTCTTTTGCACTATGATAAGATTTGAGGGATAGACCTGTGTTTCTTGTCTAATAGCATAGTCTTAAAGAAGTGATGGTAGAAGTAAGACAAGTATATGTATGAGGACTAAGTAACTAAATAAAACTTGGTATGTATGGTATAAATATAAAGAAAGCTTTTGTAAAAAATTGGGAGCCCCATTTTCCCATGTAAATGCCTCCCAAACTTTTGTTCGGTTATCTAATAAACAAAATAGTTTTTATTTAATGTATGTTTTGTTCTTTCATATAGATTAAATATGAAGAATGATCTTATAATATAGAATTAACTTATCTTAAGTATGTGAACAAATTTTTACAACACCGCCTGGTCATAAATAATACAACTTTAGATGAGTTTAAGATGTCAAACAACACCATCTCATCTAAGGAAAAACTATAGAACTCATTTGATTGACAAGTTTCGTCCCTCGCTAAGAAAAGAGTCGTAATTAAAATAATTAAAGAAGCTTCCACCATTTGGATTAAATAACGTAATAGAATTTATGAAAGAACGAGGGGCTTGACATCTATAATTTGTGTTGAACTTAGAAACTAGAAATTGACTGTTAAAAACTACAATTTTGCAAACCAACACACATGAATTTCATAGGTTGACCAAAATACCCTTTAACTTCTTTTTTTTTTTTTTTAAAGTTTGCAGCCACTAACTAGCCATGAAAGCAAATGACAAGGGTGTTTTGCATAAGGAAATGATCTTTTGCAAGAAAAATGCAAAAAATTTCATAAGTAGAGATATTCTTCAGAAATCATATCAAATATAGGAATATTTTGTACCAATTAACCAAAATTAAAAAAAAAAAATCTATTGTACTGTATTGGCAAGGGAAAATTAAACCTACTTACCCACTCCGTATTTGTCAACTCAAAGGAAAAGTAAGCCAACATTATTTACTAATACACTATCATTGCAATAGTCAGACTACCTACTTTTTTCTCTCGAAAAGGTTAGAGATTAGGGTTTTCTAGCCGTCGTGCTAGTTTTCTGTCTCGTGTGGCGGTTGGGGAGCTAAACCTCTTGGTATCGATCTAATTTCGTTGGGAATTATCTTGTAGAAAGTGGAGATGGATTCGGAAGATATTGCTTACTTGTGTAATAAGTTGAGGTTGGAGGATGATAGGCTGCCAAAGGTGCTGATGGATTCTTCTAACATGGTTGAAGGGACAGAAAGGATAGAGAGGGCTCTGGCTAGAAAAATTTTGGGGGGGTCAAATGGTGAATTGAGAAGGTTTAGAATCGGTTCTTCGGATGATCTAGAGGGCGAGGAGGCCGTTTAGCATGGAGGCGAAGGACACTAACAATGTTTTCCTTTTCGTTTTCGAATTGGATAGCGATTGCTTGAGGGTTTTGCACGGGGGCCCTTGGTTGTTCAACAAGCAATTTCTTTTATTGGTTCTCCCTACGGGGACGGGTGAAATTGAACAATTCGATTTCCGTATGGTTTCTTTTTGGGCCCATATAATGGGGTTACCTCTTGTTCGTCATACAGAGAAGGGTTTACCCGCTATTAGAGAGCACATTGGGGAGTTTTTATCAATAGACTTGGAGGGGGCTGTGCTTAAGGTTCGCGTGAAAATTGATGTTAATATGCCTTTGCGCAGAGGAGTCCAGGTGCTCATAAAGGAGATGGATAAGGAGGTGATGGTGTTGTTCCAATACGAGAAGCTACTAGAGTTTTGCTTCTCATGTGGTATAATCAAACATCGATTCAATGAATGCCCTATGCATGGGGGTAATGTAGCGATTGGAGTGCAAAATAAGTATGGGGATTGGATGAAAGCTTCAACGGGGGTCGCCGGTATTACTCTTCACCATTGGCGCCAAGACTCGAGCCATCTTCGAGATAAAACCGATCGACATCAGGGGTCGGAATGGAGAGGGTGGTGCGGTTAATAGGAGGCGAGGTTAATTAGGTTTTGGTTTGGGTCGAAATGAGGAGATACATCAAGGGAAAGAGAGGGTTTTATCGATAGGGGGTGAGAGAAACGACGGGAGAAAGAAGATTACATGGGATGGGACGAGTGGTTGAGAAGGTTTTTGAGGGAGGAGATGAGGGGTTCGGTAGAATAAGAGAGGGGTCAGTGGAGGGGGGCAATACGAGGGAGAAAAAGGCCAGGGAGTGGTGGGGAGTGGGGGTTTGGGGGAGGGCGGAGAGGTCATGGTGTTTCAACGTAGGGGTTGTGACCTGCCGTTGGGTCGCCTAAGAGAACGGAGTGATGAAGAAGGGAGATCGGAAGATCGGATGATGGAGGTAATGGGAATAGAAAGGTGATTAAAGTAAAGAAGTATAGTCCACGGGTTGGAGGATTGATGTCAAGAGCTAAAGATATTCTCATGCACCATTCTCCACCAAAGCAACCATCAGGAATGATATCAGTAAAGGGGTCTTCTAAACGATGATTGGTGGATGAGGATTATAAAGATGTTGTTGGAAAAAAGAAGGGACAAGGTGAGGCTGTAAAGCAAGGGAGAAAATCTAGTTTGGAGTAAAAAGCGGCAAGTCCTAGAAATCAGAACTGCTGATCAAAATGAGTTGCTAATCCTGAAATATATGGGGTTAAGGGAAGCCTCGTACGATCAGTGAAATCTGGCGTTTAATCCAAAAGTTTTCCCCGGGCTTGGCCTTTCTGTCTGAGATTAAGTTGTGCGGAGCAAGAGTAGCAGATTTATGAATGATATTGGGGTTTCTGAATAATTTATTGGTTGACTGAGAGGGTAGAAGTGGGGGACTTATGCTACTATGGAAGGCAGAATGGGTGGTGGAAGTAAAGTCTCATTCGAAAGGTCATATTGACGCTTTGGTGACAAATGATACAGGGAACAGGTGGCGTTCCACTGGTTTCTATGGGGATTCGGTGCTGGCAAACCGTAGATATTCGTGGGAACTATTAAGAAGGTTGAAAACCCAATGGGATTTGCCTTGGGTGTGTGGAGGGGATTTCAATGAGACTTCGGGAATCCAATTGATTTAAAAAATGTAGTGTTTGAGTGTGATATCCCAAATGTGCATTTTAGAGAAGCGGTGTTTACGTGGAACAATCGAAGAGTTGGGGCAGCAAATATCCAAGCTAGGCTTGATCAGTTCTTCGCAAATCTATTTTGGAAGTTGCTGTTTCCAAGGGCGGGCATGAAGCATTTGGAGTTCAGTAGTTCGGATCATAGACCAATAGTATTTCATTTATTGGGGTGGCCGTATAAAGAGAGAAGGGGAGGAGAAGGTGGTTGTTTCATTTAAAACCCTTTTAGGTTTGTGAGGAGGGGTCTGAAGAAGTGGTTTGCAATGGTTAGACAGGGGGTATAAAAGAGCAGAATGAGAGTGATCCTTTTTAGGAACATACAGGGCCGATCAGGGAGATGCAGGGAGTGGCTAACGAAGTGGAGTTGAAAGCTGTTTGGGAGATAGATAGAGGGGTTGAGAGAGAAGAGGCGGGCAATTGATGATATGTATAGGGGGATTCCTTGGGTGATAGAATAGAGAAAATTAAAATCATTGAGAAGGAGATGGAGGTGTTGGAAGAAAGAGAAGAGACTTTTTGATGGTTAAAGGAGGGATATCGAAATTCCAGGTATTTCCAAGCGAAGACAAGTAGCCAGTTTCAAAATAATTACATCCACTACTTGGTTGATGAAGCAGAGTGACATATTGAGAAGCCAAGGGAAATTGGATTGCTTGTAGAATAATATTTTGCCAAATTATTTACTAGTGGGCAGTTAACGGAAATAGAGCTGACAGAGTGTATGGAGGGTATTAATACTCAGTTGAGGGATGATGACATTCGGGTTACAGAAAACAATATTTGGAGAGCTTTATATAGTATGGGTTCTTATAAAGCTCCAGATGAGAATAGCTTTCATGCTTTATTTTTCCAGAAACATTGGCATGAGGTTAAGGAAATGGTGGTTCTGGCATGCCTGGCGGGTCTTAAAGAAGGGATATCGGTTCGGTTAATTAATAAAACAGTGGTTGTTTTTATTCCAAAGAAGAAAAGACCGGAGCGGGTGATGGAGTTTTGGCCTATCAGTCTTGGTAACACTTTGTACAAGTTCATTTCAAAAACTTTGGCGAATAGGTTGAAGCAGATTCTTAGCCCTATAATTGCCGAGACTCGAAGCGCGTTCGTGCCAGATAAACTTATTTCTGATAGTGCTATTGTTGCTTTTGAAACTTTGCATTCCATGTCTTCTATGCGTCAGGGTCGGGCGGGTTCTATGGCTTTAAAATTGGATATGAGTAAGACATACAATAGACTAGAATGGGGTTTCTTATGTGAAATTATGAGAAAGATGGCTTTTCCTGGTAAGTGGGTCAATCTTATTTTCGATTGTATTTCTATTGTTTCATTTAGTTTTCGTATTAATGGAGAGTTGCAGGGGCAGGTTTATCCTTCAAAGCGTTTGAGGCAGGGATGTTCTCTTTCCCGCTATCTATTTATTTTGTGTGCTGAAGGGTGCTCTGGGGCTTTGTGGTGTACAGAAAGATAGGCCTTTATTCAGAGGGTAAGAGGGTGTTAACGGGGGCCTAAGGTTTCTCATCTCTTTTTTGTAGATGATTCCTTGATTTTTACTAGGGCAACAGTGGAGGAGGCGCAGCGGGTGGTGAAAGTTTTACTAATGTATGGGTGTGCTTCAGGTCAGTTGGTAAACATGGAGAAGATGGCGCTGACATTTACTCCAAATACACTTATGGGCATGAGATACCTTATTTTGGGAATTTTTAGAGTACCGGCGATCCAGTCACATGACACTTATTTAGGTTTGCCGTCATTTGTGGGGCAGAATAAGAGGCGTACTTTTACATACATATCTGATCAAGGGTTGAGGAAAATTAATAGCCGGCGACATAAATTGCTCTCAATGGCTGGTAAAGAAGTTTTAATAAAGGTAGTTTTATAAGCTATTCCTACTTATATTATGGGTCTTTTTCAACTCTCTCAGTTGATTAGCAATAATATTCAAAGGCTTTTTATGAGATCTTGGTGGGGTATGAAGGAAGAGGAAATACGAGTGGCGTGGGTTTGTTGGGGTAAATTGTGTGTACCAAAATCTAACTGTGGACTCGATTTTAGGGATTTGGGGGCTTTTAACCAAGCTCTAATAGCCAAGTAGGTGTGGAGACTCGTTGTAAACCCCGATTATTTGGCAGAGAGAGTGTTAAAAGCTAAGTACTTCCAAAATGGAACCATTTTGGAGGCAACAGATAAGAGAGGGTCTTTTTTTTGGTGGAAAATTCTTTTGTGGGTTTTAGAGGTGATTTGTCGAGGTATCTGTTGGAGAGTGGGTAATGGGGTTTCTATTAGAGCTTTCGAGGACCCTTGGCTGCCCTGTCCTACTTCTTTTCGTCCAGTTAGTTTGGTGGGGACGCGTGATATGCGAGTTTGTGAGTTCTTAGACGGTCAGGGGGGTTGGAACTTGGAGAAAGTACGGGAAGTGTTCTGGCCAGTGGATTGTGAGGTGATATTTTCTATACCGCTTAGGAGGAAGCATGAGATTGACACGTTACTGTGGCATTACACAAAGGATGGATAATACTCGGTGCGAAGTGGGTATTAGTTGGTGAATTCTTTTCTAAATGACCAGCCTTGGAGTTCACGGTCAGGAGAAATAGTGCGGTAAAATCTTTGGAAGCTGAATATCCCCCCAAAAGTTTGAGTGTTTATGTGGCGTATGCTATATGATGCTCTTCAAACGGGGGAGAATATGACTAAACATCATTTGGGGGGAGAGTTGAGGTGTGTTCGGTGTGGAGAGTTAAGGAAATTGGCATGTTTTTGTTTTGTGTGGCTGGCTTAGACGTATTTGGCGAAGATTGGCATTGTAGGACTGTTTTCAGCCGTGGCTTGGACAAGATCTCAAGGGGGTGCCGTCTTCTATTCTTTTAGAAGGCATGGGTGAGAAGCAAATGCGGATTGCCATGGTGTTGTGGGCTATTTGGGGAGAAAGAAACAATGTTTATCATTGAAGGCAGAGTAAGGATGGCGAGGCGGAGTTGGAAGGGAAGGGAAAAATGATTCGTGCTAGGAAGGAAGGTGTTAGGGAATATCTTGGGTCAAAAGGAGTTAAAGCTGTGTCAGGGGTTTGCATGGCGTGTGATGCTGTGGGGATGGGTGGTGTGATTTGGAGCTTGACGGGTGTGGTTTTTGATGCCTTTGCGGTTTCCATTTAGTATCCGTCTGATGATCTGATGGCGGAGACATATGCTTTGCAGTACGGATTACAGATGTGTTCTCAATATAACATTCAGGTGGACGAGGTGTTCGTGGATGCACAAAACGTTGTTGACGGACTGTGAGACAAGGAAGATGCTTCTAGCAGCGCTCCCATGTTTCAGCGCATTGATGCTCTTATGAATGATCTTGCATGTGTTAAATGCAGTTATATATCTAGAACACTTAATGTTTTGGCTCATTCTTTAGTTACTTTTGCTGTTTCATCTGTAGTGGTATGCCACTGGTTTGACTGTGTATCTCTTTGGTTTGCTCTGCACATTAGCGGACTTTTGAATTTATGAAGTATTTGTTTTCCAAAAAAAAAAAAAGGAAAAAAAAACACTATCATTACACTTGAAAAAAAAATGAAGAAAGGAAGAAAAAACTTTTTCCCACGTGAAAGTAGAAGGGGAAAAAAAACTTAAAAACTATATTATTTTATTTTAAAAAGAGTTGCAACTACTAGTAGTTGCATTAATTAAGACAGTATCTATCTATATAAATTCATCAACTCAAAATGACAATGTCGATTATTGAAACTAAATGTTTGACTTTCGATTATATCTCTCTTTTGTGAATTGTGATGATATTTTCTCGATATGATAGAATCTTTAGGCTTAAAGCCGGAGGAGAGATATTAGTCCGGTATCACATTATAGAACCTGAAAACTTAACGGAGCTTGTAATCACCCCAAACCAAATAAAATAAGGCCGTTTGATGAGACCTTGCAAGAGGAGGAGGAGGAGCAGGAGGAGGAAGAAGAAAAGGCACCTTGCGTTAATTGCAGACAAGTGTTATTATTGAAAGAAACACATTACCCAAAAAAAAAAAAGAAGACTTTGGAAGATCCCTTCAGACAATAAAACATAAACCATATAACTTCCACAAAAGTACACATGGAGTCGCAATTCATGCAACTATTATTATTCCTCATAGAATGGTACAGTAAGATGAAGCCTTCGACTCAACCTCGGCGGCGCCGCCAGTCGCGGAATTCTCGGCTGATTTGACTCCGGGCCATCCTTTGCACTGGCAGTGTTGGCCTTGTGGGATTTGTCGATTTACCGACGGAACGTGCTTTCCACAGCCGCCCCAAGTGGTTTTCCAGCAACTTTCACACTTTTAGCACATATTTTTTTCCTTCTTCTGTGTCTTCCTTGTTTGGGTTTTCTTGGTGCAAATTGTTCTATTGTAATATGGATAGATATACTTTCAATTGTAGTCCTCCAACCTAATGTTATTAAAGAGATTTGTAACCAACTTATGTTTTTGTCATTGTGCTATTGCAACTTGCAAGGTAAGTAGACTCATTGGAAAAAAGTTTTTGTACTTTCAAGAATATTGGGAATACAATACTTTTAAGAAATAGAAAATCTAAATTTGTATTTAAAGGCCTCAATTTAATAATAAATTATGTCACATAAATCTACATGTCAGTTCTAGTACCCTGAAGTACTAAAGTTTTGTTCCTCGTATTTAAAGTGTAGGAGCTTTTTGGGGTGTGGTTCTTCTATAATGTGTATTAATAATTAGTAAAAAGTCAAAGATGTTATGGTTGCCGAGATTGCAGGTAATGTGGTTATACACACACACTGCAAATCTTTTAAGTTGTGTGATTTTAGTAAACATGGATAGATTTCTTATTTTAATATGAGTATACCAAACTCATACATAACAGGAGATTATTAGGCGACCCACATGTGAGTTGATTATTTTTGTGGTCCTAATCTCCCGCCGCAAATATTATTATATAGATTTGTAAGCGGTATATGAAGTTTTGTTTGTTGCTAGCTACCTTAAGGA
>CAVNYN010210019.1:0-12868 GCA_963692815.1 Nyctanthes arbor-tristis
TGGCGATTTGACAGATTTAGGAAGTGAAAAAGGGCGGAAAAACTTTTTTGGAAACTTTGTTCCTTTTATATCCATAATTATATATATATATATATATAGATCACGAGTAGACAATGTTAAAAAAATTTTCAACGAAGACAAAAAAAAAAAAAGTAGAGAAGAAAAGAAAAAAGAAGGCAATTTGACGAATTTAGAAAGTGAAAACGGGTAGGAAAACTTTTTTAGAAACCTTGTTGCTTATATATTTTTTCACTTTCTTATATATATAACCATGTTGCTTATATATATATATATATAAGAGTAGCAAATGTTTAAAAATTTTCGAAGAAGCAAACTAAAAAAAAAAAAAGAAAAAAATGGAGTAGAAAAGGGAAAAAAAAGTCAATAATATAAAATTTGCTTTAGGGGGTACCAAGAACTCCGAAGTGGCAAGATCCTGCTTGAACTACTCCCACTGAGCAGGCAAAATGATCCCTGTATAAAGATCACATGGAGAATCATATTTAGGGTGCTTCTCATTGATGAACTTTCATACCAACTTATTCTTGAAGTCCATCAATCTCTTCACAGCTTCGATCAATGCAGCATGCTTTAAATCATCATTCTCGAGATTGAATATTTTCTGCAAGAGAAAAATATTGAACAACGTCATTGGTAAAATCACCCATTATCGGTATCAAATTAAACCATGTAAACTCATTCAATACCTTGACGTCTTCCCATATAAGATCCTTAAGGGATGGCTCAATAGATTTCCAATCTTTACAATTTATATGCGCATGGATCTGAACTACACTCCCCACGTACTTGCCAAACTCTGAAGCAAAAGGCCCGATAGGCTGATCAAGCTCGTCCAATTCAACCGCTACATCCTTCTGCTTCTTCTTCTTGCAAGTTGATGGACCTCTCGTTAACTTCTTTTTGCCGCTAGCCTCCTTACCTGCTATACCTGTGTTGTCAGACATCAAAAGCGCTAACTATACGTCCCTACCTGCATATAGAAACAAGGTACAAGACACATGCAAGTCCTCGTACTCCTGCTGGTGCAAGACACAATCATTTGGACATGCGTGTATTCATTCAATCTCCATACCTAATGGCCACAACAATTTCTTTGCCCCATAGGTCGAGCTAGAAAGCTCATTATCCTCGGGAAGCATGTCTTTTAGAAGTTCCAACAACCCTGTGAAACTCCTGTCACTCCACCCATTCTTTGCTTTCAAATAATATAATTTAAACACAGCAGATAACTTTGTAAACTTATTACATCCCGGAAACAAAGGCTTTTCGGAATTGAGAAACAAGTCGTCAAAAATGTGCAGAGCTTCAGTAAAATCATCTTCTATATCACGCATCATTTCATCAATCCGGTCGTTCTGGATATCATCATTATCTTCTCTGGCCATATTAATCACACCACTTTTGTTTATCGTGTTCTCCGCCTAAGCATACTCATTGACACCAGTGCTCATCGTAGGAAGTAATACCTCACCATACCAAAACCACTGCGTATAACCTTCATTAAAACCACGCCTAATCAAATGGTGCTTCACTTCTATATAACTACGATACTTTTGCGGATTCTTACAATCGCGGTAGGGACATACTATCAGCTTTTCCCATTTCCTTTTTTTATTATCCTCGACAAATATTATAAACTCTTCAACCCTTCCAAATATTCTAGTGTGGTATTTCTCCCATACATCCAATTTCGATCCACATATATCTCACGACCTATGTCAAGATATTGAAAGCGGGGTAATTTTTTTGTACTTATCAAATGCATTGATACGTTATTTAATTTCAGTAATTTATTGGACCAATAATACTTGTTAATTACATATTTGTTCTCATCACACACTTAATCAAATTGCTTTTCATTATTTCATTATTATTAAAATTTATTTGTTCATCAATATGTTCTAATTATACATATTCATTTGCATCACAAATTTAATCACAGAATATTTACATTATTTAATTTAATTTTATAATTTGTCCACCAAAACTTCTTGGCAACTTTACAATATTGAAATTTAATCAAAGAATTATTAAATTAGTATTTACCCTCCTTAAAGTATTACGGGTCATGACACAATCTTTTCACGTTACTCTATTGACTTCATAAACTTAATCAAATACTTTTTAAATTATTTGATTCCTTTCCTTTTTCTAAATTTCAATACTTACTAATTACTTATGTATTCCCATTACCATTTTAGTTCAAAGCAATAATATTAAATTATGTAAAAAATACTACTAAACAATGTGTACAAGTATACAAATATTTACCAAATTTAACAAAAACCCTAAAAATCTTCTAAATTCAAAATAAATATTTCTTCATACAATAAAATCAATTTTTCTCATTACAATATATACATATAGATTTAACAAAAATATAGTTTTATATACATATATAACAATGTATGCCAAAAAATACATTTAACAAAACATCATAATTTAACAAATTAGTAAACAAATCATATATAACAAATAATATATTTAACAAAAAATCATATATAACAAGAAATATAATTAACAACGTATACATACATATATATATATATATACCTATCTATACCAAATTTCACAAAAAGCATAAAAATCATAATTTCTAAATCCAAACTAAATATCTCTTCACACAATGAAACTAATTTTCTCATTACAATGTATAACAAACAATATATTTAACGAAAAATCATAATTTACCAAATTATCAAAAAAACATATATAACAAAAAATAGCCTCAACTATATATAGATATATACCAATCTTTACCAAATTTCACCAAAAACCCCAAAAATCATAATTTCTAAATCCAAAGCTATTAACTAACTAAGTAATGGACAAGAAATTACTTAAGCAGATGTGGAGAAAACATATACAATGAAATTCGCCCGCCGCCGCCCAAATCTACACCAAAATTTTAGTTTATACGAGATTATGTAAAAATTAAGGCAAAGATGGAAATGCTATGTAATATACACCAAGAAATCGAGCCTTAACTTGTACAAGAAATGTAATATATTTTGTAGCTCGCCGCTTGCCGCTGCCGCCGCCGCTCGGATGGAGGTGCTTGGGTGTAGATCGAGAGAGTTAGTCTCCAAATATTGGGAGTAAATCTCAAAGTGTGATTTAAGTGTGATATTTGCTTGAAATTTCAGAGGGAGAGTCTTGCACGCAGAACTGCTCTCTGGTTCAAAATATGTCTGTATTCGCGAGATAAAAAGACAACTTAATAGGCATCGGTCCCTCTATGGGACCGACGCCTATTAAGGGACCGACGCCTTTATAAACTTTGGGCATCGGTTTCACCTGAAAACCGACGACCATTGTTTTTCGCGAGTTTGGGTGTTGGTTCTAGTGCCTCCTTATTTACAAGTTTACCACCGCGCCTTGTTAAGGTGTCATTCGTCTAAGAAACCGATGCGTACGAAGTATTTTTCCCCCCTTTCTGTAGTAGTGTATAGATATCACCACCCAAAGGGATTCGGCAAGGGATACTGACTCGAAGATAACTCTCTACTCTTGGCCGGAAGTTTAAAACTTCTGAATTGAACTTAAATTTAATCTCAAACTTTGAATATTCTTAGACTTACATAGACAGGCCTTTTATAGTTGAGGCTTGGAACAGCCCTCCAAGTATCGGCAAGTACCACAGCAACTAAATAAATGAAAAGAGGTGAATTCTAAGAGATAAATTTATGTATTCAATGGTCAAAGGACAATTAGGCTTTTAAAATTCTTGAAAAGATGAAACTAGCCCAAATTTTGAGTAGGAAGGTAGATTGGCAGTGTAGACTAAAATGCTAATAAATTTCTCTAGAAAAGTCCAAATTGAGATATGTAAAATTTCTCAACTTTAAGAGCTTTCCAATGGCGTCTCATTTGGCTAGTAAATATTTCTGAATAATTCTAGGAATCAGTCGAAATTGTCTTCCCAGAATCTGGAACTTGGAAATTGATATGCCAATAAAATGAATCTTGATCTTCACCTGGACAAAGTATTGTAATTAATGATACTCCGGTATCAATTATTGCGGATAGACTAGCATGTGTTGCATTTCTTATTAAGAAAGTAACTAATCTCACAGGTTAAGAAGTAGAGACATCTAAGTGGAAACATAGATGCATTGTTAGTTGAATATGTATTTGATGACCCGCCTAGAGATACCACATGGTGAACTATCCAAGCGTCAGTGGTTGATCTCTAATGAACAGTTGTGGAATTAGTCCTTTGACTTGAGGGTACCATAATATCTTATGTAATGATTGTTATACTTAGTTAGACATTAGACGAGACTCTAGCCATGAGTTATCAAGAAAATGTCGTACATGTATGATAAGAGTTACATGAAGGTTCTGAGTATCTAAGATGAGGATTCATCACTCCTAGATAATGGGAGATTATAGCCACATTTCATCTACTTTGGCTAATATAAATTCTTCGGAAGTTATGAGTTGAAAATGTTTCATCGTAACTTGATTTGATTAATAAAGAATTAAGGTAAATAATATAATTAGTTGCTATAAGATTGATGTAATTGGATTATATTGATGAAGGGATTTATTTCCACGGTAACCGTACATATACAAGCTTGTCATATCACATGACCTTCCCATCATATGGGTTGCTTTGACACATTTCTAGATGTCAATCTTAGACTGCAACGTGAATTGTTCGATTTGGGAAAATCGATAATCAATAGAAGTAAGGATTTTGATTTATCTTATTCTAATAGAATAAGAAGAATAGTATCACGACATTTGCCATCGTGAGGGTCTCATACAAATGTAAAAATTAGTGATTTGGAATATGACTTAATTAATTAGACTCATTAATTGACTCATTATCTTGTAGGCCCATGCAAGCCCAATATGACTAGGGTTTTGCATCCTACAACTATAAACACACGTCTTGTGTATAAGGTTTGAGAGAAGAGGAGAAAGTTCGTATGACGAATTTTACACAATAAGACCGTTGGTATTCTATGAATTTCTTGCTAGCACATTAAATTCATATAGTAGAACCCTAAACATACTCTCATAAATCTACTTTGAATTGTTCATTGTCGTAGAGTTCTAAATCCATTCCTACCATATGGTTTACCATTAGAGGCTGGACAATTGAACAGCTGTGGTGACAAGCATTGCTCCAACGGTCAATCAAGATTTGCAATTCACAGTATTTATCAAAGAGGCATTTTCCTAACACATTCTTTTTGTAAGTACAAGGTCGATCTTAGGTGTAGGAATTGAATATTTATTTAATTTTCTACTGAGCATATATTGTTCAATTCCTAGCAATGACTTCTCCTAAAATTGTGTAGCATCATGGTGAAGATAGTGGGACGTATCCCGTCTACCCAAAGAAGAATATCAGCTACCTCTCTATGCCTACAAGTGAAAGCTAAATGTTTGTTAGGTTCCTATCTAATGGCCCAACTGGGGGTTGTGCTTCCCCTCAAGGTGCTACTGAAGATGTAGAAGGTGGAGTAACATATTCTGGAGCCCTTGTCTCGGCCTGTGGTTGGGTTGGCGTGTGTGAAATACCTGAACCATGATTGGTCCAGGAGGAATATGCACCATCTTTCTTGGCAACTAAGCCCATTACCCCCAAACAATACAAATCCAATAGTTGCATCTCATAAACAACATATCCTAATTGATCAACTTTTCATGCATAACCAAGTGAGTAGTCAAAGAACCCAAAATTAAAGGACATTTGTCAGTCACAACATTAGCAAATTGACAAGCTAACAACACCCAAGATTCACCTTAATTTTATTTTGCATGCACCACAGAAAATAAAATTCAAATTTGGACAATACCGTGGTCAAATCCTTCCTACTTGAGAAAGTAAATGCAAGAAACCTATAAATATATTTCAAGATAGGATCACAAAAAAAGGAATATTTTGATTTACTTAGGTCATAATAAATATTGCCAGACTAATCCTTATACACCAACGGCGCAAAGTCATCACTAAAGTCATATAAGCTATTCAAATACTCATCAATCTTAACATACTTCTCGGTGATAAAACTAATAGCACTATTGAATTCAGTAATTGAGAGTTTAAATTCATTTCCTTTCAATCTAAACTGCACTACCGTTGGACTAGCAAGAGTAAAATCATTAGGCTTCAAGAACTTAAAGGTAGTATAAAACTCCCTAATGAGCTCAATATATGCAGGACAATTAATGGAAAAGTAATTCCCCTATCCAATATTCTGAATCAATCCATTCACTTCTATGTCAATATTTAAAGCCTCCATTGTAGGGTGATGAATATACTTACAAGGAACAATAGATTTTTGAAAAATTTCCACATACCGATCCTTGTCCTTCTTTTTAGTTAATTGCGAATGTCCTTTCAAATTTGTCTCGGAAGGTGGAAGTATGCTCATTCCTTTTCCATTCGAGCCTTTTTACATGTCGGAGTAGTTCCATCATTCTAAAGGGTTGAACATTCACACTGTTGGCTAGTTGAATGGCTGAAGCTTTAGGTCGAGCCCTTTTTTTGAGATCTTCCGATCTGTTGTTTTGCACCATTTTTTCTACCCAATTGAAATCAATTAATAGAGTATAAATTCAATACAACAATTTGATGCAATTAAAGTTGAAAATAGGGGGCATACGGTTGATTTTTTTTCTTCTTTGTTGAAAAGGGAAGAAATTAAGTTGATTTGTTCCATAATTCTCTTTGCTAGGTGTTTCCATATAGTTTCTGGGCTTGTTATATTAGGTGAGTGGCGGATTTTTGTTGGTTGGTGCCGCAAAGAAAGGGTTTTTAGTCACAAGTGGCGGTGATGTGTTCGATTGTCTAAGTCTAGCGAAGTGATTGGTGAGTGTTGCTGAAAAAGGACTACTGTTGTTGGCTAAAAAAGGGCTACTGCTATTGGTTTGGGCTTGGGTTATTGGTTTTGGGGTTCCTCTTTCCACCGATTTTCCTTTCTTTTTTTTTCCTTTTTTTTTTCGGAAAAATTTTTCTTCTTTGGAACCGGCCCAGACTGGTTTGGGATAGTTTGGTTCAATTTTTGGGCATACTAGGTTTGTCTACGGGTTCTAGAAGGCTGGCCAAGCCTGTCTGATTCGATATACAGGTTTGGCCGTCCAAACTGGCCAAACCCAATTTGAACCGAACTGGACAAACTCCATTCAGTTAAAATGGTTTGAACCGGAATTTTTTTTCCCTCTTGAAAACATGTTTCAGAAAGTCCAGCCTTATTTCACATTTTCAAACAGTCACTTTCTCCACCTTCCTTACAATTTTGAATCATCCCAAATTTAGAATGAGCCCAAAAGTTTGAAACCCTAATTTGGCTCCTTTTTGCTACAGCTTTGCTACATATGCTACCGTAGCTGCTTGACTACCACATTCGCGCCGCTATTGCTAGCACTGCCGCTACTACTGTTGTTACGCTCCGCTGCTATTGCTGGTCTAGCACCTCCGTTGCTGCTGCCGTCTGCTGCTCTGCCATAGCTGTTGTGTCATGTGCAACCCTCTTGAAGAAATTTGCGAATCTTGTCTGATGACTGATACATTACAAGCTACTGTCTGCTAATATGTTTAGTGTAAATGTTTTGGGCTGGGTTTCTTTTTCTTTTGAAGTTTTAGTTTGGGCTAAATTGGGGGCGGGAGGGGGGAGAATGGCCTAAAACCGCTGACCCGACCAAGCTGACTCGAGTCAAATTAGGTCAGTTTGAGTTGGGTTTCCAAATGAGCCAGGTTAGGCTCTATTTGGAAACCCAAACCAATGTCCAGTCGGGTTGGTTTAGGGCCGGGTCAAACCAGACCCGTCTGACCCGATGCTGATGCCTACTCACAGCCCAAAGCTCTCCTTGAATAAGACGTGGACGCGGCTTATATCCATATTTTTCTTCTAATTATTGTTTCACAAAGCGTGACCGCGTCATAACACAAACAAAAAAAAAATGAAAAAAGGATTAAAAAAATTCATTGAAAAATTATAAAAACTAGAAAAACAACAATAATGGCAAAAAAATAAAAATTTATACTAAAAAGAAATTTGGGCTACCTTCCAATAGCATCTTTCTTTAACGTCTTTGGCTAGATGTTGTCATTTGTCAATCTGTATAAGTCGGGCAACTCACAATTTGAAAACCTTCATGAAAAGTTTTTAAGTGATGACTATTAAACTTTAAAGTTTGCCTAGTATTCAAACTTGGTATTTCAACTGTATCATCAAAAAATGTGTTAGCGATAATGAAAGGTCCTACTTCTTTAAAACATAATTTACCAAGAATCAATTTTAATTTAGAATGATAGAGTAGAACTTTTGGACTAATAGAAAAAGTTTTCCTAGAAATCCTTTGAGCATAAAATACTTGTACCATTTCTTTGTAGATTCTCAAAGTCTCACATGTATCATAAATATTAATTTTAACTTCACCATCAAACTCTATTCTGAGAGTACTATCATGCACATTCCCTTTTAACTTTTTCTTGTTGGTACAACATAACATATAGAGGAACTAGTTTAGTTGCATCAATTAATAGAATGTTTACCCCAATTTTGTGAAAGATTTCAAGGATTTCTTTCTCTTCATCCCTTTTCTTGGATCTAGTCAATATAGCAGGAGAAAAGGGATTTGTCACCAAAGTCTTTGGCTGTTCACTCTTAAGCATTTTAGGTTCGTCAATTTGAGGTTGAGGAGCAACTACAACTTAATCAACATCTTCCCATAGAATGCCTTGCTGCATCTCACTAGGTTTTTCCAACTACTCATCATTTCTCAAGGTAATCACAATAACATTTTGTTCAAAAGTTTGTGAAGGCAATTTACCTTGAGATTCCAAACTACTTATAGAGGATGTCAACTAATTTATTGGATTTTCCAAATTTTGGAAGCTTGTTTTTGTCTCCTATTGACACTGTTATGTGTGAATTGCAAATGATTTAACAATTTCTTCTAGAGACGTATCTAAATTTGAAGAATATTGTTATGATGAAAGAATAACTGGAAATTCTGGAATTGTGGTCTTTCTTCATAACAAAAGGTAGGATGATCCATCCATTCTAGGTTGTGGTATATGAATAGGGATCATATTCTGCTCATGATGGATATGAAAATAGTCCAAATACATTGGTATGCCCATAAAAATCATATTAAAGTGTAGGACATATGTTTTTTGGATGGCTGGTAGAAGCACATATCCCACAAGCTTCCACTTGCTTCATATTTCCTACGTATATTTGTTGAACAAGAGAAGTTAGATTGGGTATTTAGTTCTCTAGAGAAGATATACTTACCTCATTCACCCTTTTGAAAGGTGTGTCTTGTCTAAATCCAAACTATAGTGAATAGGCAGCCATGATAGAGATTAAAAAAAATAATGAATTATAAAGCAAAAGAAATAAATCTATTTAGCACTAATCCCAGGCAACGGCGCCAAAAATTTGGTGGGTGTCGAATCCAACAAATAATAATCTTACTCTAAAAATGTAGAAACTGTAGTAGTGGCGAACAAGGCTGCATTCACAGAAATTGGCAAGATTTATATATCAATTCTTCAAAAAAAAAAAAAATTAAACAATTAAAATAAACAGAGGGTTCGGTTTTAATGAACAAAATAAAATAAAATAAATTTAAGCAAACAATTTAACGTGCAAGGATTTTTATAAAATGCAAATTGATAAGAAATTAATAATAAGTGCGACATATATCTAGACTAAGGTATAATCTTAGAGTTGATTTTAATGATCGATCATTGATGCAAAGAAGAAGTCCTTTATTCTTTCATTAAACTGGTTATGGTTATAAATATGATCAAATAACCTATTTTTCCTTTTTCGATAACCAAGATAAGCTCATTGATTATTTCCTTTGCTAAAAAACAATCCTAGAAATGTTCTTAGTAAATATGTAGCGATGATGCAATCTTGTTGACGACACAACGTACAAGTCTCTGAGTCCCAACTCAAGGAGATTGCACAATCGTACCATTGCAATACCTATTGATACAGATATCTTTGAAATGTCGAAGGACTGGGAGGGGTTCCACTGTCTCACAGTAAATGACTCTGTCATATTTATCTTTATCGAAGATATCACCAACTTACTCATGATGGGATGGCTGAATGTATCCATTTTGCAAATATGTTAAATGTAAGACTTCCTCCACAAACTTACAATTTTCATAAAATTCATTTTGAAAGTTAACTTTTGGTATAATTCATTTTAAGTACCTCTATTAGTTCTACAAGCAAAATCGACTTGATCGGGTTTATGTGCCCCTCGTAGCGTGCGGTGGTCCGTACTTCCAGGTTGAGCACTGAGGTTCTCACTTACATGTCCACCTCGCTAAAAGAATTACAGTCCAAGAAGTACATTCCAGTACCGTACCATGGGGAGTAAGACCGATACTGCTATTTATCTATTCTTTTCATTTTTTTTTTGCTTTTACTTAATTTATATCATTTGTGATTAAAATGCAAACTTACACGTTTATAAAATGTAGGAACTAGATATTGCTTATGATTTCGGTTTCAAAGAACACGTTGTGCTACTTGGATTCCTTGGAGTTAAGCACAAATTAGCAATCAAGCCCGCCTTGAATGCGTAAACAACTATCAACGATTATTGCGTAATAATCTTTTGGGTCAATTTCACAAAAGGTCTCCAATATTTGGGTTAAGAATCGATTAGGTCCCCAACCTTTTTTTCACTCCTCTAGGTCCCCAACTTTTCATAAATATGCGCGAAAGGTCCATTTTTTCACTATTCGGTCAATTTTTTTAAAAAAATTATGACTATACCCTTAGTTTATTAACTTCAAAAATAATAAAAAAAATTATAAAAAAGGGAAAAAACCCAACCGCACCCCTATCCCACCCCATCCCACCTCTATCTTCCCTCTCCTCCCTCAAAAAACTACCAGAAGTAGCAACATTATGCTGCCCTTCCCGGTGGCCAAAATTAGGGGTCAGTGAATTCCCCATTGCTGCAGAAAACATGCTGTTTCTAGCAACAAATGAGTTGGATAAATCCCTTCCCCCTCCAAAATGCTGTCGGAAATGGCAGTAAAATGCTGCCGTCTCCAGCAGCAAAGGAGGGGGATTCAATGCCACTAGAAATGGCAACGGTTTTTAGGTGGGGGTGAATCTCCCCAATTTGCTGTCGGAAATGACAGCATTTTTAGGGGGGGATTCACCCCCCATTTTTTGCTACTAGAAACAACAGCATTTTGCTGCCATTTCTAGCTGTTCTTGGAGAGAGGAGAGAAGAGGTGGGGGTAGGTAGGGGTGGGGGTGGGTTTTTTCCTTTTTTTAATTTTTTATTATTTTTAAAGTTAATAAACTAAGGGTATAATCATAATTTTTTTAAAAAAATTGACCGAGTAGTATGAAAAATGACCTTTCGTGCGTATTTATGAAAGGTTGGGGACCCTGGGTAGTGAAAAAAAGGTTGGGGACCTAATCGATTCTTAACCCAAAGGTTGGAGACCTTTTGTGAAATTAACCCTAATGTTTTTGTGCATGTTTGAGTTTTTTTAACTTGTTCATATTGAAAATTTAGAGCATTTATAATATTTTGGGCTAATGGGGCTATCAAGACGAGTGGCACAATCAATTAGAAACCAGTTAAGGCATCAAAAATAAAATGTAAAAAGTTACAATAACTTTCTATAGTTCAAATTTTATTAGTTATCTAGCTAATATTAAGTTTCAATTCTTTGGAAATTTTAGTGTGCCCAACAATCTAGAAATGATGAATGTGGCTATTATGTGGTGAGAAATATGTACAAGATAGTCACACCCTGTACAAGGTTTAAATATTCATCAAAAAATAAGAATTGTCTAATAATTCGTATATATTTTATTAGCAAAGTAAATAGTATTTCAATTTATTTGTTGCAAGTATTTGAAGCTGGAGCATATAGCCAAGCCAACATTGATGAGATTCTAGATCAAGGGGCTGAATATTTTGTTGAGAATTGTGTGTAGTTTTCAGTGTTTTTTTTTTTAATGGTTCATTTATGGATTAGAGGTTTTTTTTTTTTTTTTTTTTTTAATGAAAACATGCAAATATGCTTGTAGATTTCAACGGTTTTGGGTTTTTTTTTAAAGGAAAAAATTAATTCTCATTAACCAATAAATCTATGTTAAGTACATGAATCAGCGAGGGGGAGCATTATTCAGTACACAAGGATTACAAAAATGACATGAATTACATGCTAAAGTATGAGCCGCTTCATTAGCTTTATGATTTACGTACTCCATCTTGAATCCATTATTCCTTAGTAGAATTTCCTTGCATTCTTCTATGATACTTCCGTACTCTGAGTAATGCCTCCACCACTGCCTTCGAGTCCAGCTCCAAAATAGCGTTAGAAACGCCCAAAGTAAGCAGCCATTTTAGTCGTTCTCTGAATCCCATGCCCTCGGCTATTTTAACCTCAAAACAAGCCATAAGGTATTGCATCCTTCCTGCCATGAAGTCCCCCTATTCATTGTGCATAATCATACCAAAACCCACAAAGCTTTTTTCATCAAATAGTGCGGTGTCAAAATTGTATTTTAACCAACGGCTTATTCCACCATTGGGGAGCAGCATTACTGTTGGACCTTCTGCGATTCATTTGCCTCACTGCCATCCAGTCTTGAAGCTATTGGATACCCTAAAAAACTATATAGGTGGTTGTTCTGAAGAGCTCTCTCTATAATTTGTCATTTCTCCTTTTCCAAGTGGCCCAAGCAATGAAAGGCATCCTATCCACTTCATCCTCCTTTTTACCAACAAGAATGTGAAAGAACCACCCTTTAAAGCAATTAAAATTGGTATGGCAAGTCTGGATACCTACATATCTCCAACAGTTTTGTGCATACGGGCATCCTAA
>CAVNYN010210020.1:0-19336 GCA_963692815.1 Nyctanthes arbor-tristis
CACTTAACAGCGAAGGCACTCTCGTCGCTAAGATCAATGGCGATCGCGATCTTACGATTGGCTCCAGATGTCGGTGTTCCGGACGGGAAGCGAGGGGAAGCTGGCTGATGGAGAATCGCAGCCGGTGCACGGTCGGATTCCACCGGCGGTTTATTCGGTGATGCCATGCAATGAAATTATTGAATTTCTATTTGTCAAGGAAATGCAAGAATTTGATGGGTTATGAGAATCTGAAAAGAATTTGTACGATTGATTGCTTACACTGAGTGATAAATGATGCTGTTCAATGTGAAATTGGGTATATGTTCGATTGTTGTCGTGCTCGTGTTCGGAGTGTGGGCGAGGAACCAAGGTGAGCATAGGGTAGGATCAGCTGAAACCCGGTGCACCGAAGTTCTCCCGATCTTTAAGAGATGGTCAGCAATTTGCATATAGGCCAATAATTTTATGATACAACCGATCCATCCACGTAACGTTGTGTTGTCAAAAAATGATAATCTAGGGGGTGTTTGGTATAGTTTATAACATGTTCTTATAAACAAACTTTGACTTTTTCCAGAAGTTTTTCAATTAGCAAACAATCAGAGCACTTTTACAGTCAAAAAATTAGACATGTGTCAATTTAAAGCCTTTTTCCTTTTTTTTTTTTTGGAAATAATTTGTCAATTCATACGTTTCCAATGAAGTAATCATTATTATTTATAACACAAAAGGTTATAGCAAGTGCCAAACGGAGCCCTAATTATAAGTCTCACAATTTTTTTCAATGACAATAACAAATATTTTTTTATCTTCCAAGACAATGGACTATATAATAATATATCACTTGTTCATATCGTTATTCCATATTTTCTTATAAATTTTGTTATGTTATATAGAAGCATGTGATTCATTCAAATACCCGTTATCATTATCTTAACTAGTATCGATATCATGGTATATGTCTAGTGAAACACACACGTGGAGTACATCAGTGGAGGAGTAAATCAGTGGATAACTCGCGTGATGGTTCTCTCACTGTGAGACAATTTACATGTAAGTTTTCCAATAACCTCTTAATATATATGCGTCTAGTTGATAATCCTACCAAACTCATAATGATAGATCATTTTTAATATCATCACCAACAGAAAAGAAATTTAGAGCATCCATATTGATAGTATTAAATATGGATATTAGTAAAGTTATCAGTTAACAACTCAAAAATGTAATTATATTGGCGGTGTTAATAAAGTTTTTAAAAGAATCTGTTTAGCAAGTTGTTAACTTTATTGTTTAATAATAATTTTAACAACTCATATAGCCAATCATATTCATTTTCTTTGTTTTTTTATATTGTTATAGGTTGAATTAATTTAGTCATTACTCATTTTTAACTTAAAGTTAAATTATAATAGTTAGTTTAATATCACCAATGTGTTATATATCAATAGTTAAATTTAATATTCTTACGTGGCAATTAAAAATTACTAAAATTCTACTTTATTACTGATCTGGATAGTTAAATCTGACAACACTAATGTAGATACTCTTAGCTACAATAAATATATATCTTACGTGGTATATCTATCCAATTATTCATGTGCATATCGTCACATAAAATACACATCCAATGTACTTAAATTTTTCTCACATGACATGAAAAAGATACGAATGTATATCTTACATAAAAAGAAACACATGCATTATTAATTAAATATACTAGATATGATATACGTCTGCTGTACTTAAATTTCTCTATATGAACAGTGGGGTAAAAAGAAAAAACTTACTCGTGTTTAATGGAAAGGGCAAATATGTTATTAAGAGCAAAAGAGCACTCGTTTCAAAACGAGAGAGAGAAAAAAAAAAAAAAAAAAAAAAAAAACCCAAAAAAAAAAAGCCAAAAAAAAAGTAAAAGAACACGTGTCGGCCTGTGAGGAATGGCATGGATGGACGTCGTTGTAGAAGAAAACGATCTCTCCGTCTCTGACCTAAAAATTCCGGTCAGACATTGAATGGCCTATCCATTTGGAAAGACACGTGTACGTGAATTCGTCGAAATATATGACCCACATGTGAAGTTATCATTCCTGTAACCCAAATAAAAGTCCTAGGGTTTCAAAAATCCCCAAATATCCTAATTGACAATCCTGTTTTTCTCGATTGCTTATTTTCCTCCCAGAAGATGCCTCAAAGACACTCGAAGAACAACAATGATTTAGCGTTCTTCACGTACGATGAGAAGAAGAAACTCGGGTATGGTACTCAGAAGGAAAGACTCAGCAAAGACTCGATTAAACCATTCGATGCGTGCTGTTTGTGCTTGAAGCCTTTCATTGATCCCATGTCCTGCCAGAAAGGCCACGTCTTTTGCAAAGAATGCATTCTTGAATGCCTTTTGGCCCAGAAGAAAGATAGTCAAAGGTCCTTGATTTCTTTACGTTTATCGGCTGGCTGGATTTCTTTTTCCGGGTTTTAGTTGATTGATTCTGTTGGCAAAATTTTCATATCATTTTCGTTCTTTCATAATAATAAGGATTTTATATCACATAGATGTGTGTAATAAGTTTGTCAATTAAAAAAAAAAAAAATCCTGGATCTATTATTTAATATACGGTTAACTTAATTGGGTATTCTGATTGATTTTGGACCCTTTGGTTATTTTTTTAAGACTAAATGGAAAAGTTATCTTCAGATTTTATTATGGATTTTTTGAGATTAGTTTTAGGAGTTCTTAGAAGCTTAACTGAACATGGAATTTTGAAGTAGAAATCTTTCAGCTGAAACCAGATTCCGAATAACTTGTGATTGAGAATGGTTTTAGGAATAGTAGTGGTTTCGAGAAACAAACAAAACAAGTAGCATCTGAACTGGACGGTGCTGATTCACACTTTCATGTGCTTTTTTTTTTTTTTTTAATTTAAAAGTGTCTAGTATTTATAACTGAGCACATTGTGCAGTCTATCTTTATGTAGCTTATGCCTTATGGAGGTAAGAACTGGCACATGTGCAATATGCAAACATTAGACTCATATGATCATATCCTAGCAGATTTCTTGGAATTCGATCTAGATGAGCAACTGAATTTTATTGGCCTTGTTGTAATTGGACCATAGAACTCCATTTTTGTCTCAATCTTGGTTCTTTTTGTTAACTTTCGAAAATAAGGAAAATTAGGTCCTCTAAATATGCAAACATTAGGTTCATATCCTAGCAGACATCTTGGAATTCGATCTAGATGAGAACCTGACTTTTGTTGGCCTTATAATTGGACCATAAAACTCTGGTTTTGTCTCAATGTTGGTTCTTTTTGTTAACTGTCAAAAATAAGGAAAATTTGGATCCTGTAAAGCTTTCAGATTCCTCATGTAGGGATTTTAACTTGAATATTTTTCTGCACATTTTCATGGGGCATATGGCAGGATGTTTACATGTTTTTTTATCTAACTGGAAGCAACCTTAGCCTATTTTAGCAACTGTTAGCATCTTTTTCCATTTCAAAATAGAAATATAGTGAGTGGAGACAAGCTTTGTATACTACATGTGGGTGCCATAATATATGTGGATGCTATTGGTGTGACCAATTCTATTTTGAAATAGAAGCAAAACACCAATGGGGGCTTAGTCTCTTCTATTTGAAATCAGAAATAGAATGAATGGCAATTAATGGTGGACTGTGTAGGATTGTGAATAAAAATGTCAAAATGATTTGACTATTTTTGTATTGAAATAGAAAATGGGCTTTGATTATGTGGATATTTTATTGTGTGTTTTCTACCTGGTGCAAACTTGCATAAGTTCTCTTTATCTATTTGGTTCCACCACGTCTTGGTATGTGTTATAGCTTGATGAATCAGGAACCTAAATAGCGTGTCCAAGTGAATAAACTGTTTTGTTTTGTAAGTTATCCAAGTGAATAAACTGTTTTGTTTTGTAAGTATTCAGAGAAGTAAATTTTGTATGCTACTTGTAAGTTATGTTTTCTCTTCTTCCATGGTTTTTAGGGTAGGAGATTTTTAGGTAGATATGCTATGATAAATTGCTTCTCAGGTAAGTATTAGAAAATGCATGCCTCATTTGCTTATATATTTGCCTTGATGCTGTACTGAAGTGTGAAGCATTTATCTGCAGAAAGCTAGCAGCCCATGCTGCACAGCTGCAGCAGGAAAAAGAAGAGGAAGAGGAGAGGTTGATGTTGCAGAAGGCAAGAGATCTTGATGCATTTGATCAGCAGAACCACGGGGCAGTACCACAATACAACGATAAGAACTACAACCGGGACAAGAATGGTTTCCATGGTGCCAACAGTGTGAAGGCCACATCATATGAAGAAGAGGCACTTCGTACAATGAAAGCATTTTGGCTGCCATCTGCAACTCCAGAAGCTCCTGTAAAAATAGAGGCCCCGTCAACAGACACAATCTGTCCAGAAGGAAAGGAAAAACTCAGGATGAAGATTCTTTTCCCGATCTACTTCACAGAAGATACCAGCGAAAAGAAGAAATCAAGTTCTCTTGATAAGAGATATATCTGTCCTAGCTGCAAGGTTACGTTTACAAATACGCTCTCGCTAGTAGCCTTGAATTCTTGTGGGCATGTTTTCTGCAAGAAATGTGCAGAGAAATATGTGGCTGTCGATAAGGTTTGCCTAGTGTGTGACAAACCATGCAAAGGGCGGAATCTAATCAACTTGGAAAAGGGAGGAACTGGTTTTGCAGCACATGGAGATCACCTTGAAGCAACTGACTTTAAGCATCTAGGAAGTGGTTCGGGACTGGGGCTAGTAAGACCTGCCATGAAGACTTGATTTTTGCAGTGTAATTCAATTTTATATTTCGCTTTTTAAATTCCTCTGACCTCGATACTTCCTATAATCTGTACTTGGATCCATGTTGTTTCTATTTTCTTGTGATATAGTGTTAGAAATGTACCCTGTGTTGGACAGTTGATTAAAAAATTTGAAGTGACTAGCCAACTGGAATACTTTGCATTTGGGAACTTCATAATGTCAGTTTGATGAAATCCACTTGGCTTTCATTATAAAGATCATCTAGTAATAAAAAACAAGAACCGCTTTGTAGGTTACTCAACCTACAACTGGGTTCTTGCTTTTTTATATTTGTAATCTCTATTGCGGTTTCCTCAACGTGGTTTCCACATAAAATTACGACTTCATATGCTTCACCTGTAAACTTAGGATGGGAAAAATCTATTTTCCTCTATTAGTATTTACTAGGTGACGACTTCATACACTTTACTGTAACACTTAGGATGAGAATGCAAATCCGTTTTCCTCTACTAGTATCTACTAGTTGACGTGACAGTGTGTTATCAACAAATATGTGTAATCCGAAACCTCATTCATCCCCGAGTGATCGTTTTGTATAAGCTGTAGCCTGTAGGCGATTAAATGCCGGAAAAGAATTTATTTTTCTCTCCATTTTTGTCTAATTCATCTTTTTTTCTTTTTTCCCCTTTCCACATTTGAGTATTTGGTGAAAGGACCAGCTGACTTTGACTTTACAAGTTATGATAAAGCGATTTTGGACGTCCGATTGTTAAGAGTACTTAACCACTCTCTGCCTTTTGTTGGTGCGGTCTGCCTCCAGATTTGCAAAGTTGGTATTCGTATTCCCACTTTCAGATCTTGTACCTTGTAGGTCAAGGACAACTCCCTGATGCATGAAGACTTAGACTCGACTCACACCCATTGGCAAGCATCTCCTGCATATCGTACATGCAGTCTAACCACCTCTCCTGCAACAACAATAATAATACAACAAGCTTTAAATAGCAAACCAGAAATAAATTGTAGTAATTTGGATAACTATAAAAGAATTCGTACTTCAATTATGTATTCACATGAAGAAACTTCGTCTTTAAACGAAGAAAACTTCAATGGAACCAATTCCTGAGTTGCACAGAGGAGCGCAGAGGCTGCAATTATTGACGGTTTATACTCTAAAAGCTTCAATTCTGGAATATAACTTTTACATTGGCTGTTAGCTTCAAATGCAAATGCAAATGTATATGAATCCGTATGGTATCGAATTTCACATGAAAAAAAAAAAAGATTATTTTACCGTGTTGTGAATCGAGGATGATATAGGAGGCTCGTTGTTTAAGAGCAGAAGATAACAGAGCGTCGTCAATTTCGAGAAGAGAGACAAAATAGTGGAGAAACGAGAAAGGGGTGATGGAGCGCATTCGCCATTGGAGAGCCGCCAGAATGATAGCCTCCATTCGACGAATTGAATGCGCATCGAATTCGAAACCTTTTTCTCTCTGTAAATCGAAGATTGGATTTGATAAATCACTGTTGGTCATCTTCGCAGCAAGCGAAAGGCTCGCCACCACCAGCATTCGAGCAATCCATGGCTTCTCATCCTGGTACAGTATCAAGTTTCATTATATACGTGAATCTATGAACACAAACATCATTTTCAATGCGATAATTACCATTATTTCTCGCTTAGAGAGGAATCTATCGATGTAATTGACAGAAAGGTAGACGATAAACGGATCTAAACCATAAGAGAGCTGCACCTGAAAAATTATATGATGTTAAAAAATATATAAATAAATAAATCAGTTAATTAGCTCAAAAAAAAAAATAATAATAAAGTTAACAATTTCTTATTCCGGAGAAATGCAATTACATGAAATAATTGAGAGACAGCATGGCGGCGAATGAAGAATCGGTTGTCTGAGGAATTGAAGGAAAGGAAACAGGGCATGTGGTCCGACTCGTTGGCGAAGAGAGCTGAAACGCCGTCGTACTGCTCGTCTTTGAAGCTAGCTAATGGATTTTCAAGAGCAAGTTCCATTTCTCCTATCGATCCGGAAAGGAATATCTTTTTATCGAGTTCCAAACTCACACACAAAAGATAAGGTTTTCAGAGAGAGAGAGAGAGAGAATGAGAAATTGTGAACGTTGAACTGAAACTCAATGCCATTTAAGCAACATAAGAAACGGAGAAGCTCTACTTTTTGTCCTTTGACACTTGAAGGAAAAAAAATCCCAAATAATTATAACAAAATACAATAATAATATATAATAATTAAACAAAGGAAAATGTAGAATTTTTCATCGGTGTTAAGGAAAATGAAAAAAAAAAGGAAAAAAGGGTAATGCTATGGGTTTACACAAACAACAATACATTTAACACATCGTGTTATTATACGGCTTACGTGTGTTTGTACATTTTCGTTGTACCAATTATATTTTTTTAAAAAAAGATGCGCTTCACTGCCAACATGCACGTCAATGTGCCATTTATGGGCTCTAAAGCTGATATGGACTAATAGGAAAAGAATTCTCGTCTCTTGCTAAAGCCTAAAAGGTGTTTGGATTTAGCGAGCTGACAACCACGTTAGGACTGACAGTACAACAGAATTATGCACTAAGATAATAAAATATTTGGTTAATACTATATTTTGAAAACTAGTGACTTTATTTATTTCAAGTAGTTTGACTAACCAAAATGTAGTATTTCATCTTAGTCCATTAATTATTAACCTAGAGAAATAAGTAATCAAAATGAAATATTTACAGTTGAGTAATCGAAATTGATTTTTGGTGAAACTTTTGAAGGTTGTGGGGGATTATCACATGATGATTCATATAGAGGCAGTTGGGGGGGGGGGGGTGTTGCAGGTGCTGTATATGCTGATTGAGTCGACTTCACTGTGCTATAAATAACTACAGAGAATAGTGTGACACATGTGACTACATTAAATGTTACACTTGGGATGTTTGTCCCATTCTTTCCCTAGCTTGGGTGCCATACACGTTTTCATTCGAGTGTGTGTCAATGGCACCACCTCTTATGAATAAAAAAAAGGAATGAATGCGGAGTTGAAATTTTTTTTTTTTGGTGAAATTAATCTAGTGCTATATATATGGCACAATATGACATCATGGTTACATGGCGCACATCGAGACACGTTACATGGATTGATTAAATCATGTGGAGTGTTCGGATGCACTCTACATGACTATGTGGTGTCATAGTGTGTCATATGTATAACGTTAGAACGGGAGTAGTTTTTTTAATGTGAAACGCGTTATCTACTGTGAACTAGTACTATAGAATAATAACTGTGTAGTGTTACGAATAATGATATACACTTTCTCATATACTATTAAAGCCCACATATAAAACTACATGTAGTTTCATGTGTAAAAAACTAGGGGTCTCCGTAATATAAAATTATAGAGACACCCTCAAATTTTAATCAAAACTCATTGAGCAGTATAAAACAGTGATTGTCTTAAACATACACTAGTTCGTCAACTATACAAGGTCTTTAGGGTCATCCCCACAATATGTCTAGTTTATGTGCATCACTAGTTATCTCTTAAATATAAATTGCTACAAATATAGTTTGAAGATTCAAGCCGTATGGATTAGTCACTTGGTCGGTAGTCTACATTAGCCATTTTATTCTATTAATTAATTTAAATTAAAGCTAATAATACATAACCATTAAGTTTGTTCAAACACGATCATGATTTGATGACTCACTTATATTACTAGAAAAGGCACAAACGATCACATAAGCATCACTAAAGCGCATTCTTATATGAAGTAGCTAGTCAGGCTTTGCATTTCATTTGTTTTATAAAATTAATTTGACAAGTGAATAATAATAATAATAATAATAATAATAATAATAATAATAATAATAATAAGAAAATGTAACGAACGGAATATATAAAGCACGGAAGCAATTTTTTAACCATGTGATAAGAAAGAAAAGAACAAAAAATGACATTCTTTATTAATTCTTTAGTTAGCTTTGAAGCTGGGCCTACGTACTTCCAAGTTGGTGATGAAGAATGTTAATTGCTTTTGTATCACGTTCTCTTCTGCTCCCTCTTTCTTTCCATTTTGGCTTCAAAACATCTTTATCGTTCTTAAGGATTCTCTGCTCTTTTTATTGATACAAGAGAAAGCACTTAGCGTAAAAAAGAATTCCGCTACAAATAATAGAAGAAGACCAATATAGCTTTTGCGTTTTTTCCCTTCTCACTTTCACTTTCTTTATTTCTCCCACCTATATTATATTATCAATTATGTCTTCATTCATATCATACTAACATTCAAAATGTAGGTATCGCATCAACGCTTATATCGTTTGGAACAGGAATTTAGCTTATACGTCATACCGATAATAATTTGGCTTTTCTAGGAATTTCTATTTCCATCTTAATTAGTGAAAGGTCCAAAACTTATTAATTAAGAGAACTAAGTAGCTTAATCTCTCGTTATTATTAACCAAAGATCATCTCTATGCTGAAATTTGTCCACACATGTCCAATACTATTAGTTGTACTTTCTTACCGTGTATTTGGCAATTGATTATGAACTAATGGTTCATGATAAAATGAACTATAAGTTGAAACGCGACATCATTTCATTCAACTTAAGTCGAAGCTATTTGAGCAACAGTAATTTTTTATTTTTTTTTAGATTTATAAATCAATGTATGTATACAAACAATATATATTGTAAAACACACTCTTATAGTAAAATCTCTATCATTTCATAGTTTTGAAGAGGAGTCAAAACCAAATTGAAATTGAGAGTCAAACAAATTTCAAACATACTTTTTTGTCTTGGAGTAAAATTCAGGAAAATTTTACTAGTATGATGATCCCTTTTATCAGAAAAAATGTGGGGAGCTGGGAAGGAATGATAATATGTGGAGTAGGATGAGACATTGGCAATGACAATAAAAGTGGTAGAATTCACGCCTTCACCACATGCAGATAACACCATCATTATTATTTCTGAGCCAAAGACAATCCGGTGGGCCTTCATCGGACAACCGGAGAAGTTGCGATTTACGGATATTAATCTCATTCAATTATACCATGAATTAGGTCTATACCAATAATTGTGTTGTGTCCTCTACATAAAACCCGTGCAATTAATGAAATATACATATCATCTCATGTACGATCCGTGCCCTAAAACTAGCATTAATCACTTTATTCATTTACATTATCATTGGATTTGATTGTTGAAAAAGATACTGTTAGTTATATTTATGGATACATATAATCTAGTATATTATTTTCATTTGTCCAAATTCCCTGAAAAAATAGTCTACTTATCACATTGAGCATATTTTAATTTTTCATTTCCGTATATGCTCCTAATTAATACATGTTATTACTCCACAGTCAAAGTATTCTCAAAGAATTAATGATATATATATATATATATGAAAATGTATATGATAAAATTTAATATTTCAACTATATTAACTATCATTTTTCTTAATTTATGTAAAAATAACTGACGAACTATCTTTTTGGGAAATGACCGGTTTCTTAATTATACTCTTTCATTTATTAATTTTTCCACTCTTGTAATTCTTTTTTTTTTTTACGTCAAAACTTCAAACTTTCATTCCATTAAGTCTTGGAGAACCGCCATACCATAACAATACATATAATAATCGAGGTATATAAGAAAAGGGTTAATTTCACAAATCATTCCCAACTTTTGAGTTAAGTTTTAGTTTCGTCACCGACCTTTTTTTCACTCTCCACAGGTCCCAACATTTGATAAATACACACAAATCGTCATTTTTTCTACTATTCTATAAAATTTTTAACAAAATGACGATTATACCCCTTAAACTTTTTAAATTTTTTAAAAAAGATTTAAAAATAATAAAAAAATTAAAAGACCCAACCCACACCATCCCCACTCCTACTCCACCCCACGTCTCCCTCCCCTTTTGGCTGGAATTCTGGCGGCCAAAAAGGTGTTGTGAATCCCTCTATTTGCCACATGTAATGACAGTAAAATGGGGGGGGGATTCACCCCCCATTTGTGCTGCTAGAAAATGGCAACATTGCTGAGATTTTCTAGCAGTACAAATGCTTTCGGAAATGACAGTGATTTTGCGGCCATTTTTGATAGCATTTGTCTCACAAATTGAGGAGATTCACCCCCCATTTGCGCTGTCAAAAAACAACAGCATTGCTGCCGAAATGGCAGCAAAATGGGAGAGATTTATCCCCATTTGTGCTGCCTATTGCCGTTTTTTGGCAGCACAAATGTTGCCGGAAATGACAGCGATTTTGCTGCCATTTTCGGCAATATTTGTCTCACAAAATGGGGGGTAAACCCCCTCTCTCCCCCCAAAAATTTTGCTACCATTTACGGCAGCAAAATGTGGGGGGATTCACCTCCCATTTTTGGCCGTCGAAATATTACCTTTCCAATGGTCGGCAGCTGGAATTCCGGCCTAAGGGGGAGGGGGATGTGAGGTGGGGTAGATGTAGGGATGGGGTGGGTTGGGTTTTTTAATTTTTTTATTATTTTTAAAAAACTTTAAAAAGTTTAAGGCATAATCATTATTTTGTTAAAAATTTTATGGAATAGTGGAAAAAAGAACGATTTGTGTAGATTTATCAATGGTTAGGGGCTGTGGGGTATGAAAAAAGATTGGTGATGAAACCGAAACTTAACTCAAAGGTTGGAGATGATTTGCTCCACAGGAAAACTAATATATTTAAATTACATCTTTTACAACGAGAAAAATGGTCTATATATTGAGACAAATAAAAAGTAATGCAAGATTATCTTTATGGGACGGAGGTAGTAAATTTTGTTTCACGTAGGGAAACACTAGAATAGTGTGAAAAATTCAGGGTCATAAATAAAAGAAATTTCACTATATCAAAGTCCAAAGACAATTGCATTGGAGCTTTTCCAGGAACTTTTAAGTATCCAAAACTTTGCTACATTGTTATATATGCACGTGAAAAAATAAAACCTAGCTAATTCTTGTCTAACATACAACCATTTTTCTTTATTTTTTTCTTTAGATTCGTCGCATTGCAAGCTGGGTTTGGATCAAAAATAGAATTAGGGTCACCAAACTCTAACCGTTTTTCCATTGCAGCCTTGAAAAATATTCTGATAGGCTACCCAGGCATCAATCGTTTTTCTATGGCCTTCATATTGGCTGCTCTCCTCTACGTAGTTTTTTTTTTTTTTTGTTAAAAGGATACTTTCATTCATTAAAGGAGGGATACAAGACTCTACATATATAGTTCCAATCTTGCTCTTTGTAGAAGAAATTCGTTGCACAACTGCACAAGTCATTAACTTCATTAATCCCACATCGCATTAATAAGTTTCATTTTTTCCATTGTTTTATTCTGATACAAAACCATGTGATAAAACCTCATTCAGTAAAAATACCATGTGTGATAAAACTTGTTGGCTTGACTTATTTATAACATTGCTTTGTAATCTGGAATATAAGCGAAAATTGTTTGATGTTTTAGCTTGTATATCCAAATTTTACGTATTGATTAAAATATTTTCTCGTCGATAGATATATTCACATGAATTGTTTGACTAAAGTATTTTTCTTTTTTTAAAGGAATAGAAGAATATATACATGCGGACTGTTTCTAAGTGCCAGGTGAATTTGTTAATGTCACGAGACAAACAACTTAAACAATGTATAGTTCCTTGTCAATATATGAATCTATATTTGTATGATTCCTCTATTATTTGTTACCATGGTCTCAATTTTATATGTAATAATGCGGCGTGCACTTATGCAGGCCATGAGAGATGGGAAGTTCTGTAACAAAACTTTCGAGCAATTTTTGAACAGTACGATTGATTGTATTGAAGTATAATTTGTTATACGGGAGAGGTAGAATCAATGAAACCAGCAGCACACTGGGTGACCCAAGTTACTATTGCCAAGAAAGTAAAGTTTATCTTGTGGGCAAATAGAGTCATATATAATATATCAGTTTGTGACTAGTCAATCGACATAAACGATGACTTGTCTTTCTATCTTATTAGCCTGAACGAAGGAGAAATTGATGTGTCAAAATTTTGATATTTCACAATATAGTGAAATTTTTAACTACTTTTTTCGTGTCTTGTTGGTAGCAGTTATATGTTTGATGGTTTGTTTGGCACAGGATATTGAATAAGAGTTTAGAATTACCTTCAATTTGGACACGTTCAAATTTTGCTTCAGCTAAATATTATTGTCCCATAGCAGGAAAGTTTCTAGCTTTATTAATCAACAATATCTCAATATACGGAAGAACCACTTTGATGTGTCTCATATAAAATATCTTAACAAGTTAAAAACCATATATACCAGATATAAGAGACTGATTTTCTATCCACTTATTAAGTAAAATAAGACAGTTTCTTATATCTTTTATTGTATACTAGTATAACACCTGTGTGTTGCACGGTTAGAAAAAAATGGTAAAAATATATCTATTTGACAGTTGCATAATAAATAAATATTTGTATGATATATATCGCATTTTTTTCCAACACATACAAATTACAATAAAAATGTAAAATGTACGGTACTATATTTGAAGAGGAGTGACGATAGCTATATTTATTAAAAATTTTAACATGTTAGATTATATATGGCTGTAGTGAAAATGGATCTTACACTGTTTGAGTATTGTTGACATGAATTTAAAGGAAAATAATGAGCAAGCACTTTGTGAACTTGTGGCGGTTGATGGGAGACATAATAAGACAAAATCGCTTGGATAACTTAGAATTTATTTTTTATTTTTTTATTTTATTTTTTTTTAGTTTCAAGCGACATTATAGTGTAATGCTTAATATTAAATAGTGTTTGCTAAAGTTAGTTTTGGGAAATGGAAAGGTAATGGAGAGGGAGAGGGAGAAAATGAGGGGGAAATAGGCTAAAGGGTGGCTAAATTTGACTCCTCCTTTATCTTTTTGCATCCCAAGTCTCACAAAAAATGAGTATTTAAACTCTAATATTATTTGACAATGTAGAGGAAAACCCAAATTTAGTTTTTCCCCCATATTAAACATACTCTAATAGTAACAAAGTCAATTCAAACTGGATATAAATAATCAGCTCATCATGAGAAAATGTAATTTTCTTTAAGAGACAAATTAGAGCTTGTTTGATTCTCATTATTTGTCTGAAGTTGAGGAAATTATAATAAAAAGAGAGATGGAATGTGCATTAAAACTATAAAAATGTTTGAAATATATGGTTGTAATTGAGCAGTTGACAAATCAAATATAAAATCAGTAATATGTAAAATTATAATTGGAGAAAATAATAAGAATCAAGCAAGCTCTTAATTGTAGGGATTTTCTGAGAGACATCTCGTATGATTAGGTTTTGGTGTAATTTGCAGCAAAGGTCCCCAATCTTTGCATTCATTTAGACTTTCATCTATGACCTTTAAATCTGGAAAAATAGGTCCTCAACCTTTGTGGAATTTACACTTTCATCTAAATGCATATATTTAAATACAAGATCCCCTAAATTTAGAAAGAAATTGCTTAAAAATGAACTTTATGAGACTCCCTAGAGCAGAAATGATCAGAAGCCTAAAGGTGTCTCGATAGGGCTCACATATGAAACCAAATGTGAAAAAGGCAGAATGTCTCCATATTATTATGGAGACAACCTCAGACTTCTAATTATTTCTACACTCTAGACTAACTTTTTAAAGCAGAGTGTGAGGTTTGACTCTCCAAATTTAAGAAACCAAATTTACTCTCTATTATTTATTTATTAGCTATTAGTTTCATGCTTTTTTTCTTTTTGCCACCCGATAAATTTAATGCACATTTCTTGATTTCTTTTTTTTTTTTAAAGATATTGTTTAAAATGTAGAATATGCTCTTTTTAGAATAGAAAGCTAATCGGAGATGCTAATGCCAAGCACGAAAGAGGAAAAAAGGATAGAAATATTGTGTTTTAATATTTCCACTGTTCAATTTGTTCAATATTTTATTTTAATGATTAGTTCACTGACCTTGTCAAACGTAAAAATGTTATCACAAGCAACTATATACCAGTATTTACCCTTACACACACACACACTAGTAAGAAAGTATTCTTTTCCCCTCTCATTTTATATATTAATTTAAAATGATGAAATAAATTAAATATTTTTTGATAAACGTAAAATTATGAAGGGTTAAAAAGAAAGACAATATTTTAGAATGTTAAACTTTTTACTCTTTAAATGTAGAAATGCTCTATTAAGATATGAATATTGTACTTTTTAGAAAAATTTGAAATATGCTCTTTTAAAATAAAGAGACTAATGAGAAGCTAATGTCAAGTGAATGAAAAAAAGAAGCAATGCTTGTTTTAAAATTTAAACTGGTCATTTTTTCAATATTTTTTTAACATTTAGTGCATCTAATTTTGTTAAAAATTCAAAATATCATGCAACTTCCATGCAATATACTGGTATTTATTTAAAATCTAGCATTTTTGTCTTCAATTGACATGCAAGTAAAGAAATCCCAGTGCAGAAATCGAGGGAAACGCAAAGAAATTTCAAATTTAATCATGTTAACTTTAGAAATATTTGGTGTGGAAGTAAATTAGCATGTGCACAAGTTGGAAATACTAGCTAGTAACTTCAATAAAAATTTGAGTCAATTAATTTTCTTATATTTTTAATCAGAAAACTTTAAAGTCATGCAAATTAAATGTGAATTCTACATTGTTCAACTATAAAAAGTTTATCAAATAAAATGTTAAGTATCAAGAAAAAATGTATTACTTGAAATGATATGATCCCGATCCGACCCATTTTTGAATCATTGCTAGAGCGAATTGAAATTCAAGAAGATTTTTGAATAGTAGGTCAAAGAGGATATTTTAGGAGCTCTTGGGTCAATTTGTACCAAATTGAAAGATGTTGAGACTTGTCCAAAGTTTGGGAACTAAATTGCAAAGGGTGAAACGGCAATTTCCAAGCTTGAAGGGACAAGGATGACCTAAAAACAAACAGTGGGGTTGACATTGGGAATCAATTTACCAAGAATTTTGTTTGGAGGCTAAACTGCTCAAGAAATACACATTTGGGGCTAAGTTGAAGCATATGTAAAGTTCAGGGACCAGGGAAATAAATTTCTGGAAAGAGCCACAATTGAACATTGCCGCTGCAACCCTGCTCGCCTGCGGCCGCAACTTCATTCTGAAAATTCAAATATTTAATTCCATTTTTCTTTCTTGTAATCTTTTGATCTATATTTCTATAACTATACTTAATACTAAAGCAATGCGTTTATGCAAGCCCCACCCCACTTTTCTCGCCTAAATTGAGCCAGCTTACCGCTCATTTCCAATTTTTATTTGTTTCCACCGTTTTTCTTTTGCACCGCTCAAGGAACGCTTCACAGCGTCAAGGAAATACTCAAAGGCCAGCAATTCTTCATTGTGCATCAAAATTAACAAATAATGTGTCCATTTCATTACCCCCTGCTTTTACTTTCTTCTTCAGCGGCCCACTCAAATTTCACAGCACTGTTGGTGTTTCTTCTCTCGACTATGTGTGCCGTTTTCATTCTCCGGCATTCTTGTTCTTATTTAGCGTTGATGAGATAGTAACAAAATGATACAAACTTTAATGGATTTGCAGAGAGGAATTGTACTGTTGGTATTTCACTGATGGGATGGAGTTTGATATATAGGAGGAGGAAGAGAGAATTGGGGAGAGACGTTGAAAGGGAAATTAGGGAAATCGGTTTTGAAGCCATGTATTTAGATGAGGAAGGCCAGTTGTTATCTACGGATCGGGGAAGGAGATATAAATTGTAACAGTTTAATAATGGCGGGTTACGAACGAGTGAGAATTGGAGAAGGGGATTCCGGCGGCGTTGCTAAATTTTCAGTTTCGCAACAAGGGAAAATGGGTGTTGACAAAATTTTTGTCTTTATTTCCCTCTATCAACAACTGTAAATTCCGACATAGTTGAGTTGTGAGTACCTGTGTGGCTCTAATCTTGGTTTTCTTTTAGTGATTTTGTATTGTGGATTTTGTACATTAGTTATTTTCATTTTTTTTATTATGTTAAAATTCTCATCTTGGTTAGATGGAAAGTGATTTGAATTTACTTTGGTTGAGGGGGCTTTATTTTATGATGTTATTTACAAGGAAAACGGGTCAATACTTTATTTCACTGATGAAGTAGGGCATGTGTGAAATGGTTGAACTCCATAATGTTTTTCTACACAACTATTATTATTTTCTTTACTCTGCTACATGTGTAGCTTGGTCAAGCAGAGAGGAAAGAGATGTGGAAAAAAAAAAAATTATGCGAATTTGGTCGCCAAAAGTCTGGTGCTATTGTGCGCTTTTTTTGCTGCTGGAAGAACCAGATTTGGAGTGCGCTAAGATGGCACTGGTGTTTAGCTTGGTTAGTGAGGTCAATCCCAAAAAAAAAAAAAAGCTAACTCTTCAAGTTCTACATCCAACTTTCTGAGAGAACTGTTTTAGCACATATTTTTTCACTCTACTAATCTCTTTAAATCGTGTTTGTTGTCATTCTTTTCACAGCCATGTCATCATTCTTTTCACAGCCATGTCACAGTCCATTATTTTTTGATAGGAAGTCTAATTATTGAAAAGAATTGAACTAGTTCGAGTGAAGTCTATTATGATTTCAAACAAGCAGGGATTCCACTTGATGAAATTCAAGGTAAATGTTCTACACCTGTTTTCCTAATTTTTCTCATCACTTTTAGTGTGCTTTTATTTACTTCGAGTGAAGGTGCGTTTCATTGCATTCAAATCTATGTACATTATAATATTATATATATCTAGAACAGGGCGGCACTTAGATCTATTTACAAATCAAATGTGTTTTTTCTTTTTTTTTTTCTTGATGTTGTATATGGAGTTAGCATAAATTTAAAACGAAACCAATATCCTGAATTTTCTATATGAATGTCATAGGGTAAAGAAAGGTGGTTCTAATATGAAGAACCTTATTTGGGTTAACAGATTATTACTTCAAAGAATTTTATTTGGGTTAACAGATTGTTACTTCAAATCGGAAATATACAAAAAAACGACAGAAGCTCTACATGAATGAAATAAGATTCTATTATGTTCATTATGCATAACTACTGAAATAGGTCTACTAGAATTGTTCATATTGCTTTTTTAGAAGAATTTAATCTTTAATAAACGAAATAATCTGAGTCTATTTAAGATTCCTATTGCTTTTTTAAATAGAAGTAAATTGTAAGAACTCATGCCATTCAACTGAAAGTGCATTGGTATTATTGGCAAACATTAATTAAATTAAGATGCCCAAATATGCTATCAATTAATAGCAAAAGGGTATTTGGTTTAGTTTGGTGATCAGAATACATGTTCATATAGATTGCATAGTATACGATTTCAATTGTCTAAGGAAAGAATTGCAATAGAAGAATCACACCCTATTTAAAATTAATAAAGCCTTTATCTTTTGTTTAAAGCATCTATTGTTTCTTCATTGAGGTTAGGTCATTACTAAAAGTAATATATATATATATATATATATATTTATATATAATGCCTTTACCTGTTGTATAAAGCTTCTATTTCTTTCAGGCCTCATATGATAGATAAGCAAGATCATTAGAGTCTAATGTAAGACCTACTCTTTTACACCTAAGGAAGAAAATTTAAAATATATAGCTAAGGAGCTTTATGTACTTATGGAGCTTGATATAAATAAGGTAATTATAGGGTAGTGAAGAAATTTGAGCTAATTACGTGTGTATATGAACTGTAGTATAGTAATTTTCTTTGATGGTGCGTTGAGGCATTAATCGGTTATCCTGAATATTTTTGCAATGAGTTGAATTTGTTAACCATCAGTTTTGTTTTGAAAGAAATTATTGTCTCACTCTTGAATTATCAAAACTCTTTTCCTGAATGAGTAGCCAAACATAGAAAAGCCATGGAGTCTTGCACAGCTAGCTTTGGTAATGAATTGAAGATATTTATTATTTTCTTATTATGCTGCTAAGTTGAATTTGTTTTACAAAACCGACAATCACTAGATAATAATAGCATTGTCATTTCTGATTTGGGATATGCACTTTCCCATATGTGATGGTTGTTGTAGGTGAATAATGGTAGCTACGGAGGTGGCTAGGAGAAAGTCGGCGCAAAAGAAAATTATGCAGGTTGTTGGTGGCTGGCAGCAGTGATGGATTTGATAAAGTATATCTTCTATCAGTCCATTTACAGGTAAATATATCTTCCATTAATATAATTCTTTCTTATCTGAAAGTAAAAGTTATTTTGAATAATGAATTAGGAAGTTGCTTTAACAAATGTTAGAGTGTGCAAGGCCCGTGAGCTTGAATTCATCATCTTCAAAGAGTAGAATTATCAGAGAAGTGTCCTATCTGCCTATTTTTTGAAATGGGTAAATAGATTTTTGTTGTGTATGGATTTTCCTTATTTTATGCCCGAAGAATAGTAGTGTTAGTTTGAATGAGTATCTGTAGAATGTCCCAGGAATTGGTTAGATTTGTGTTA
>CAVNYN010210022.1:0-14874 GCA_963692815.1 Nyctanthes arbor-tristis
CTCAATAATTTTTATATGGAATCTTCATTGGATATATATAGGAAGATTCCATATATAAATTATTGAGTTCAAGTCAATATCATGCTTTTTGAAAATTTAAATAAAGTTGACAATGGATAAAAATTCACGAATATTTATCATTTGCTTTTATGTATGAAATTTCTTTAGAATTCTATCCCTATAACGCACTTGTGCAAATTTAGTAATTCTTTACGACAAGGATTTCCTTTGCTACGAGTTGGCGGTAGTACCTTATTTTTGACCATCAGCATAATAGCCATCGAGGCATGAACGGTTATAGGAACCCAGACTCCCAGAGTATTTTTCCAAATTCCATATCCAGCGCTGAGATTATGGAATTCATTGATATCTGCCACCCAGGGCACACATGCATCAAAATACATATAAATCGTATTTCACTTGTTGATATAAATCTTTATTTAATATAGAGTCCATAAATGCACATGAGTATTTCAAAGGTTGACATACAAAGAGATTATTGGATAGTGTTATTATTATTATTATTTTTTGGGTGAATAATAATTGATTGATATTAATATGATAAATTTATTGATTTATATAAAACTCCTAAAAACAAGCTTTGCTTCACTAGCCTAACCCTCCCTAGCAACCAAACTCTCATAAAAGAATCGCTCCTAGAAAAGAAAATTTAAGGCATTAATAACCAATTTTAGAGAGAAGAAGCTAGCGCATGTCTCCTTTGGTTATATGTTACAACAGAAAACTTGGACCCTATATATGAACGACCCTTTGCTAAACAAATATCCTTTTTCATGGCCTTTCAAATGAAACTTTGATTCATTCATATTGTAAAAAGTATATTTATTTATAGATATGTATCTCTGTCTTTTTCTAGATCATTAATTCAGTGATATATAATACATTCATCTAAGTGGATATAGAATGGGTCTTTAACTCTATATCCACATGGGCCACATGTCCATTCTATTTAATTTTCTGTTATAACTTTTGTTTAAAAAAATTATTTATATAAATAAAGAGTAGTGCTATCCATTATTATTGGTGATGATCACCATGTTTAGACGGTATTAATTAAATTACAAGTCCACTAAAATGTATCACATGTCTCTCTATTTTATTTGACTTATCATTTAAGAGTGATGCTATCTATCTAGATTGGAGATCGGTCTCCAGTCTAGTAGACATCACTACATTAGAGATAAGTTGATATACATGAATACATATGAGTCCTTTTATTCAATGATCAATAAGGAGATGATAAGTTGACAGTATAGATAAATAATATTATTCATCATTTAATGACACTAAACTTAACACATAAGATGGTAATATTCACTGGATATGATGAATAACATTATTCATAAATTAATTATTATTGAGTTCTAGTCAATATAACGCCTTTTTAATATAATAATTTAGATAAAGTTAATTGACGTTGGACAAAGATGAAAGTTGACGTCTCACTTTTATGAAAAATATACAATTCTTTACCACAAGTACTTCATAATTTACAAATAGTGTCTCCTTATCTTTTTCTTTCTTTCGTTCTTTTCTTTTTCTATTCTTTTTTTTCGAAAGTGTCTCGTCTTAATTAATCAGTCAGTGATGGATGTAATCTTCATCTATAAGTGAATATAGGAATATTTCATTTATATTTTTTGATATTACAGAGGGGATTGTAGGGGAGCAGAATTGAACTCTTGACTAAGTGGAGTGTCCCTAACCATGGAATTTAACGGAATTTAGAATTTCACGATGTACTGGGTGTCCTCAATTTGGACTTTTATGGAATCCATCAAATCTTTAGATACTCAACTTGGATTTTAATGAATTCCACGAAAATTCAGTATCCTCACACATTCCATGGATTTTTTATATAAATGGATTTGAATGGATTTAGATTGAATTACAAGCTATATTTATGAAGGAAAAATTCTACACAAATCCCACCTCCCCCTCGGATTTCAAAATCCATTTTTCCCAATTAAAAAAAAAAGATTGTATATTGGAAAAGGGAAAAAAAATCAAAACGTTTTTCCCAAAAAAAAAAAAAAAAAGATTGTATATTGAAAATGGAAAAAAATCAAAAAGTCTTTTTCTCGTATCTCTCCTCACGTATGTCTTCTACTCTCAACCTTTCAACACAACTTCTATCTCCATTGTCATCCTTCTACGACAAAAATTTGACAAGGTAATTTCTTGTCTATTTATGAAAAACTTTCATTCAATGATTTGTGTTTTGGAGTCGATTCTCAGTCTTCTGAGTAATCACCATAGGGTTGATTTGTTGGCCTGTTTCAGTTGTTGACATTCTTGATTTCAAAGCAAGTTCTACCTCCATAAGTTCATTTTTTTTTTACGTATGATTTATTTTTTCTTTGGCTCGAGTTAATATTATATTTGTTGATGTACTTTACGTTTAGGAAAAACTTCCTTTGTAGATTGTGGATTTCCAAATCGTCATCAATTTTTGGCTCCCTTTCGAGGTGTTAGATATCATCTCCAAGATTTTGGTGGGGAGGGTCGTCATCCTGAAAATGCCCGCGAACCATTTAATATACGTCATGCTTTATTGAGAAATGTAGTTGAGAGAATATTTGGCATATTTAAATCATGATTTGCAATTTTTAAGTCGGCACCTCCGTTCCCATTTAGAACCCAAGTAGAGTTAGTATTGCCTTGTGCAGGATTGCATAATTTTCTTTGTAAAGAGTGTCATTCTGATAAATTTCCTATTGAACCAGATGACAAAGATTCTTCTCAACCATCTTTATTAAAAGAAATTGAAGATGAAGTGGACATTCTCCAAACTCAAGAAGAACAAAGAGAAAATGCAAATAAATGGTGAAATAACATTGCTCAAGAGATGTAGAGAGATGCCTCATACCTTAAATGAAGAGCATAGAGGTTGATTCAAAAGACCATGATTTTCCTTTTGCAAATATAACAAACCTTTGACCATTTCAAAATATATTTTTGTAAGATAAGTTTATGGAACTATTTTTTTTTTTTTTTTTGGGTTAATGACTTTGTTTGAATATTTACATTTCTTTTTATTTTTTGATGATCATGAAGCTATGATAGCACCATAAAAATCCATCAATTCTATGTTTGAGGACAACAAATTCTACTAAAATCTATTAAAATCCATACAATTCCATATTATAGAATTCCATATAATCCAATTAGAATATGATGGAATCTGTGAAATTCTGTCAAAATCCATAGAATTTATAAATCTCAAAAAATCTTTCAAATTACATGTTGGGGACACCCTCTTAAGGGTTTAAGAATCTAATTAGGATGTCATCATACTATAAATTATTGAGTTCAAGTCAATGTAATGCTTTTTAATAATTTATAAATTAACAAAGTTGTAAATGGAAAGAGAATGAATGAACATCATTTGTTTGCATAAAAGCATATAATTCTTTACAGCAAGGATTTCCATTCCGTTGCTAAAGGTGTTTCGTAAAAGCTGTCCAATGCTTTTCCAAATGCGACACACCGATTTGGGCACATCGCATGGAAATTGAGTGCAATTTTTGTACACCCCCATGAGATAGAGGTGGATAAAATTGCACTAATGGAAATCTCAACAAGCAAGCTAAGATAATAATTAATGTCGAAAGTTTTAAATGTACACCAGATATGTTTACTTATGCAAATATCTTGATTAAAGTTGGTGACATGTGAAATTTTAAATTTAATTCTATTCGAAGTCGGATAACAATAAACATCAAACAACATGCAAAATGTAATTGCCGAAGTAAAACAGGAACACTAGATGTGACATGGTAAAACACTTTAAAGGAAAATCTACAGGCACAATCCACTATAAAAATAATCAAAGTACAAGAAAATAGTTTTTATAAACTATGAAATAAAAGAAAAGAAAAATTAGAGACTACACTCGCAAGAATATAAAAAATAAAAAAACAATTAGAGAAAGCAAATAAACTCCTCTATTTCCTTTCTTGTGACTTGTTGATGGAGGTCGATCTAAACCCTTCGGTCTTGACGTTATCACTACTCATTTCTTGTTCTCGATCACAATCACTTATGGATTAAGAACTTCTGATCTTACACCAAGAAGCTGATTTTCTATAGGTTGAGGTTGATAATTAAAATCAAAGAACTCTCATCTCAAAATTGTTCTGAAAAAATTCATGCATATGAGACAGTTATGTTTTGGTCAACTCGAATTAATTCTATCCCTTTTGTGTACTCTGTAGTGACTTTCACTTTTTAGCCCATAAAGTCTTTCATTAGTACAACCGTAGTTAATTGGAACCGTCAGTTAAGTTTACCATGTTTCATTTTCTTTATTGGGGATGACGATTGAAATTTTTTCGATCCATACATAAGATATGCCCATGAAGAGACTACATAAAAATTTGATGAAGATGAGAGAAATATCCATATAATATATCACTCATAGCTCTATGATCTGACACATTAGTCTGATCTTATATTCTATATATACATTAGAAAATGTTCTGACTTAGCCGCTTAAGTATACAATTTCACAACCAGATAAGTGAGGAAACCATTTATTAATAAACTAGTACTGAGAATTAGGCAGGGATGCATCAAACAGTATGAATTCTCGAGGAGCAAGCATCTGATGAAGGGATGGTATTGCTAGAAGTACTTGTCCATGTGTAATCATCATCAGATGTTAATATTGCTTTCCTCAAATGCGCCCCTTCAAATTTAGTTTTGGCAAGAGTATCGGGTAGCAACGATGTTTGGGACATCCTAATGCTCTCCAAGGTGATGGCTACTTCTTTCATAGTCGGCCTTTCTTTTCCGTTCAAACTCAAGCACCTCTGTGCAAGTTTGGCAACAGCTAAAAGCTCTTCTTTCTTACCTGTAGCTTGCTCCAAAACATGGTTGTCAAGAATAGTTCCAAGAATCCCTTCTTCCATGCATAGCAAAAACCTTGCCGCCAATCCTATATCCTCTTGCCCGGTTACTTGAGAATGTGTTGGCCTTTGTGTAGTCAATAGCTCAACAAGAACAACTCTAAAACTATAAACGTCACTTTTCTCAGTAAATTGACTTAACTGAAAGTACTGTAGATCGATATATCCATATGTCCCAATCACTTGCGTGGTTACATGAGTTTGATCATCTTGAATTGACAGCAAAGTTCCAAAGTCTGAAACTTTTGGTACATACTTTTCATCAAGAAGTATGTTTCTTGACTTGATATCTCTGTGATAAATGGAATGACAAGTTGCTGAGTGGAGATAAGCAAGTGCTCCTGCTACTTCTGTAGCAATTTTCAAGCGCAAGTCCCACGTCAATGGAAATTCATTATTCTCCTCATGGATATGGTCGTAAAGAGTTCTATTAGAAACAAATTCATAGACCAGCAAAGGAACTTGAGTTTCTAGGCAACATCCTAGTAACCTCACAACATTCCTATGATTGATCTGTGAGAGTATCACAACCTCATTAATAAAAAGTTGCACATGTTTTTCATTTTCCGAATTCGCTCTTTTTATTGCTATAATCTTCCCATCAGACAACATACCTTTATAAACCGTACCTTGACCTCCTGTACCAAGTATTCGACTTGTATTGAAGCGATCAGTGGCTTTCTCTAGCTCTTTGGCGGAGAAAATCTATGTTGCCTCGAGTATAACTTGTTGTTGCAAAAGCCGACCATTTCGCTTGAAGAATTTTTCTTTGAGCTTTCGGTTTTTTCTCTTCTTATGAAACTTGTACAACGAAAATTAGCAAGCTGATAAGAGTATTGGCATTCCCATTCTAGTGACCAAGCCTACTCCTGGAAGTTTCGATCGGAAGAGCAGCCACAAAGAAAATGTTGTTAGTATAGTAAAAGAAGTATAAAAATATCAATATTCGTATTCCATGTGGCACTGCATGCTGACCATTTTTAATTTTTTTAAAGAGAAACATCATAATTTGACGGGCAAACACTGTAACATAAGGTAGTCGGAAATTTGTGACGCAAGAGGACGTTATAAATTTTAGAACATAAATTATAATTTAATGGTTAAAATAATATCATAAATTTATTATGTATAATATTGAAATAGAGGGATGATACTGAGGGCCAAATAATTCAAATTACCTATTGCCACTTTGCTATGAGATGTTGGCACTAGTGTACAACCCGTACCAGTCTTTTGGCCATCACCATAATAACCATCAGGGCATGAACAGTTACAGGAGCCCGGAGTATTTTTGCAAATATATTCGGCACAAGGATTATTGATGCATTCATCAATATCTGCCACCCCATCACGCATGCATTAAAAAATTACATAATAAATAAACATACTTAATTTAGAGTTGAAGAGTTAACATATATAATTTCAAGATCAATAGTACGTACGTACTAACCATTGCATCCAGGACTTTGGTAAAGATTGCCATCGTATCCTGGCTTGCATTTGCAGTGATATCCTCCCACAGCCACAGGATCATCCGAATTAATGCAAAAACTGTTGTCTTCACACACTGTACCGGTGCGATTGGAAGAACTAATTCTCCAATCCAACTCCCAACGGCTTATCCATAAAGTAGGATCTGCTATTTTTTAAGAACACATTTCGATGATCCGAGTTGGGATAAATTGAAATTGAATTTGTAAGCAGCAGTACCAGTAGCAGCACCAAGATGAAAATCATGTTCAACCATTCCAACAACAGCAAAACTGCAGTTGTTAAATTTGCTATCTTGATCCCAATTCCAACTCATCTCGACCATGTAAGCATTGACAAAGTATGTTTTCGATGAGAAACTGATCTGGCAACACCCCTCACCTGGGCATGACCCGCTACACGACGCTCTTCCGATCTCCCGATCTTCACGTTCTGAACAGAATGGCAGACAGGCATCGCCACTGTCCGCACGCGTTCGGTTAGAAAATTGTTGTAAAGTAGCCGAGTCATCACAGCCAGAGGCTGTTACTCGATTTGCATCTGACAAAGAATATGGAGTATTAGAAAAATTGAAAAAGACTCTAGTGAAATTGTTCTCCATCTTGTCATACCTGCCGCCATAGCAGGCACTTGCCCACTGCTTCTCCCAATTCTTAACATGAATAGGGGAATTATAATCAGCAGTTGCTGAGAAATTAACCACCTCCAAGGAATAGGGTCGTTGGAGGTAGAGTTTTGGAGGGTTGAAACAAGTATTGCAGTAGACATCAAAGTAGTATCCGTCGTAGGAACAATTTTCCCGAATACCAAAAGGGTATGATATCTCTAGGCCTCCACATCTACTTTAATTTGACTCCCAGGTTTCGTACCGACCGACGAGGATAGTCCAACTGGTTCTGACAGTGAAACCAAGAAGAAGAACACTGTGTGGAACATCACTGATTTTTTTGCAATTAATCATTTGCCAAAACAAATGTTAACAAATTAAGCATGCATGCTTGCTTTAAATATAAAGAGATTAATTAGGCACAATTTGAGGACACATATATGAGTTGAAAAACCACATGGATCAAGTCATCAGTTCTAACTAAAATAATTAGCGTGTATAATAAAAACTAGTTGCATACCCGTGCGTTGCACGAAAAAGAATAATTAGCCAAAAATATGATAATTTAAATAACCAAATAATCACAATTTTATTATATATTACTCACTCATATACATATGTTACTAATAATTATTACAATTTTATTACATATAATTCTTTCACTTGGCACAGAACTAATTAAATTATCATTCATAAAACAGTACTTTAGCTAATAAAAATGAGAATGAATGAGAAATTTTTTAATATAAATTTAATTTCACATTAAATATGAAAACGAAGATACAATGAAAAAAGAGCATATGAAATTTACATAACTCTAAAATTACCAAAAAATGTTGAACACCAACCCCAAGGGCCCCACCTCCCCGCCCCTAGAGCTTAGAGGATGTAAATAACAAGATGTGCATCGGCGGAGTACGATTCAAAAGCTGTTGTTAAACTGGTGTTCAGAAGGAGCCCATTCTATATCATGTCACTGGTAGGAATCAAACTCCCACCCCATGAGTTGAGATTACCTCACTCTCACCCTTTCAACTACTAAGCTATACCCCTCGGGGCATGTAACTCGAAAATTATCATATATCCATATCGTTATTCAATAAGTATAATGCAAGAACTCTAAGAAACATTTAAGACTGTGGATGGTATTCAGTTATCAAAATGAATTCTTTACTACATTCATTCTCTACCATATATTCTTAGATAAATTATTTTTTGCATCTCTTCATATAATGTTATACATTCTCCAAAGAAATAACTATTCACTAAATCAATTCTTAAAAAAATCTAAAAGTACACACCCTCCTATTACAAAAGACCTAAGAGAAGTAATATTAACTTTTAACCACTTTCCACTCTATAAAGAATTAAAAATAATTTTTTATTTTTGTTTTAAATCATCATCATCAAATATTATTACTATCGTATTCCATCAACTTAAATTTTTACCTATATATAGGTTCCCACTTATAAATTAATATGAGAATGTGTATACGATTGAAAGCATATATAAGCTGGAGGATAGATATATATATTTATTTATTATTTTATTTATTTATCTTTGAAAAAAATCTCTCGACTCTAAAATCTAAACATGAGATATATAATTACGTATATTATATAGGTGTATAAAATAAAAACATATATATACGATATTGGAGATTTATTTGAAACTTAATTGGTTAGAAATTTGTATATATATTGTTAAAATAAAATAAATAAAAAAAAGCATATATAAGTAGGATAGTAGTTTTGACAGGAAAAATTACATATGATCACTGTCCTACTTTAATATATATAAGATAAGATAAAATATGGACTCAGTGATATATGAACGAAATTAATCAACTTTAGATATAAACGGCGCATTTCTGTTTCTTATTTTTTATTTTTATTTTTTGTGAAAAGTTCTCTTTCTTAGTTTTACACTGAATAAATGATATATATATATAATTACGTATATTATATAGGTGTATAAAATAAAAACATATATAAAAGATATTAGAGATTTATTTGAAACTTAATTAGTTAGAAATTTGTATTTATATTATTACAATAAAATAAATAAAAAAGAGGCATATATAAGTATGATAGTAGTTTTGACGAGAAAAATTATATATGACTAATATCTTATTTTAATATATATAAGATAAGATAAGATATGGACTCAGTGATATATGAACGAAATTAATCAACTTTTTATATAAATGGCGCATTATTTTTTATTTTTATTTTTATTTTTTGTGAAAAGTTCTCTTTCTTAGTTTTACACTAAATAAATGATATATTTTTATGTAGCAGCCTATAACTGTCTAATCAACCTTTTTTGTGGCTTCACCTCTCTTTCCATCCACAATGTTAACTATACTGTACTAACCCACTAACACGATATTTGCGAAATACTTTAAACAAATATAGACAAGTTATGAATATTACAAACTTGTTTTATAATATAAAGGGGCTGTTGCATCTGATTAGAATTTTTTCTCAATTTATTTATTTTAGTCTAGTCATATTCACAGTTCACGCAAACAATATATTGCTCAATGCGCCATAATTAAGTTGCTCACAAAAGTTTTTATCTTTAGTTAATTATTACTATATATATATACAGACGCAATATATGTTCTCTACTTTTTCTTTTTTTAAAAAAATTTTACAACTAGACTTCTAATAATATATAGCATATTTGGTTTGTAAATAATGACTTTTATTTGATATTATTATGTAAGTATGTTTTGAAGTTATGAGAGCAATCTATACTTTTTCCCTCTAAGATTGACGAGAATGATAAATAATTCTTTTTACATCTATTCTATAAAATTTTAGACGGTAATTACCAGTATAAAAAAGATCACTACTAGTGAAAAATTAATTTATAAATAAATGATGATATCCTTTTTCATATATTTTAAACGCGCCAGCACAGTGTAAAAGCAAAATAAAAGTGCTAATACTAGCTAATCAATCTAGTGCTATTTTCTTATTTATTTATTATTTATTACTCCATCCATCTCCGATATAGAGTCTAATTTGCCTTTTTCACAAGGAATTAAGAAAAAGTATTGAAAAACAAATTTTATAAATGATTTTTCTGTTATATACCCTTATATTTAATGAAACTATTAATAATAGTTATTACTAGTAGTTATTAAATAAGGACACTTTAGTAAAAGGACAAAATGTAACTCTTCAAAAAGAAAACATGGTTATATATTGGCTAATTATATTCTCCACTACAAAATATGTTATATGCACCACATTTTAATTGTATGAAGAGGTCTACAACTTTATTTATGACTACAATTATGCCGCTGAGTTTTTTGTACAATTTTTTGTAATTAATTTTTTACAATAAACTTATTGGTCACGTAAATAATAGTTTATATCTAAACTATGATAGTGTTGTTTGAAATTAAAAAAAAAATTCAAACTTCTTATTTGTTATATATATTTTTTGATTATTTAAAATTAGTATAGATAAATAAGTAATTTGATGTCTAAAAAAAGAAAATATTTAGACAAAAAATATGTATATAGACAAAATTTACAATCAGTGGAAAATTAACGACAAAAAAAAATTGAAGGAAAAAATGATAAGGATGCATGTTAAGGAGAGTCTCATTCTGGCACCACACATGTCACATGGAAAATCACAATCATATGACATACATTGATGGTTGTATGGTGCCATATGGTACCATATGTATGACATTAGATTAATTTTAATATTAAATACGTATTTATAGTAAAAAGTAAATAATTAGGATATTTAAAATAATTTTGATATGGTGTATCGAATAATAATATATATAGTGTGAATATAATTAGTTTTATATATTTAGGACAAGGGAGTATATTATTTATTTATGACTCGATAACTAACCCTTCCCCCCGGGGACGGGGTAAAGGCCCATTGGGCTAATATTTCATTACCCACCCGTTTCAAACTGGGCTTTCCGGAGAATTCAAGAAGACAGATTACATTACAATCCGAAAATCACTGTCTCCCTCCGTCAGCCCCATCACTGTTAGCCTTATTGGCCGCTCCGCCAATCGCCGTTTCCTCCGCTGCACCCTGGTACTTACAGATATATATATATATATACATATCTCTCTCTCTCTCGCAGAAAATGAAACGCACTACAATCATTGGGTTTCCACTTGTAGTTCGATTGAGCGAATCTTCCAGTAATCTCCAGTTCTAGTTTTATGATAATGTAATTTCGTTTAATTGGTTAGTTATTTGATGGCCTGGAGTTGCGGTCTCAATTTTTCATTTTTATCCTCGATCCTTCTTTACCCTCAACATAAATTCGGAAAATTCAAACCTTTACAGTCAATTTCGTGTCATTCTAAGAAGTATACCATAACATGCGAAGCGAAGGAAGATGAATCAAAATTCAGAAAAACCCAGTCTAATTTATTGCAGCTTTCTGTTACATTGACAATAGTTTCGGCTTCACTACCGCAGCCCTCCCTAGCAGCTAAAGTCTCAGAAAAGAAGCGTTCCGGGAAAAAATCTGAGGCATTAACGCCGGAGGAATTAAAAAGATGGGTCAAAGACCTTCCGGCCTTATCCCATAGACTTGCTTACAGTGAAATATTGGAGTTGAAAAGGGAAAATAAGCTTAAACATGTTATAAAGCCGCCAACTGCCGCATTGAAGCAGCGGCCGGAGTTGGTTTTGGCGGTGTTGGAGGATAATAGGGTTGCTAGCACTGTTTTGCCCTCCATAGAGAGTGATCCAAACTTCTGGGAACAGTGGGATGAACTGAAGCTTGATGGGGCTTGTGTTAATGCTTATACTCCGCCACTGAAGAAGCCTGAAATTCCAAGGCCTTATCTTGGGTTCTTGTCGAGAATACCAATATGGATGTTTTCACTGGTTAAGCCCAAACCTCAGTCGAAGAAGGCTTTGGAGTTGAAGAGGGTGAGAGAGGAATTTAAGCGGAGGAAGAATGAGGAGCTGGAAAAATTTAGGGAAGAAAGGAAGATGATGGAGAACACCATGAAAATGTAGAAAAAAATGGAGGAGAAAAAGAAGAGGCAGGAAATGAAGAAAATCAAGTATGAGGAGTCATTGCGCCAAGCACAAAAGAGTTCCCAGGGCATGGCAAGAATGTGGCAGAGATTAGCTAGTGATTCAAACGTTGCCACAGGTCTTGGTTTTGTTTTCTTCTATATATTTTATCGAACAGTTGTTCTTAGTTATAGGAAGCAGAAGAAGGATTACGAGGATAGGTTGAAAATAGAGAAGGCTGAGGCCGAGGAGGAGAAGAAGATGAGGGAGCTGGAGAGGGAAGGATTGAGGGTGGTGATGATGAAGAGGAGGAGGGAGGAAAGGCAGGGGACAACCCATACATGAAAATGGCACAACAATTCATGAAGTCTGGTGCACGTGTTCGGAGGGCTCGCAGTAAGAGACTTCCGCAATATCTGGAAAGAGGGGTGGATGTTAAATTCTCAGATGTTGCAGGGCTTCGGAAAATACGTCTTGAGCTTGAGGAGATTGTAAAGTTCTTCACCCGTGGGGAAATGTACCGCAGGCGTGGGGTCAAAATACCAGGTCAGATTATTGCTTTTCATAAAATATGAGGCTAATTTTCTATTCGTCTTTATGTATTTAAATTTTCTTGTGATGTGTAAACGTATCTTCAGATTGGAAATCTTATTTCCTGTTTTCTTGATATGCAGTAAAGCTAGAATTGTTGTTTATGTTCGTTAGTTGGTTAATCACTGAACGTCCTCCTGAGAAAGCTTAAACTTTACATGCACGACATCCTTCTGATACGAGTACGCTTTACCTTGCATCTCATGCGTGGGTTTTTCTATGAACTAAGGCAAATTTGAAAGCTAGAGAACTATGCTAGACCCTTGTGTCTGGTAATCACAAGGCTCATGTCTTTTGCTCTTGATTTGGAACTGAAGATATTGTAGTCAAACTATTGAGTTAGGACACTAGAGTTTTTATTGTATGTAATGTAATTGTGTAACCTGGAGTTTTTAGTTACTGGTAATTTTTGTTTTTCACATGCCTTGTTAGAAATACTAGAAATGGAGGTCATTATACTTCATGTGATTACTCCGGCTTCTTAATCGCAATGAACTTTAACATTTACCCTAACGCATAGAGATTCTTCCAGTTTTTGGAATTACCTTTCTTGTTGTATGGTCAAATATTTAAACCACATCTTTTCTCATTCTCTTGTATTGCTCATCTCAAGCCTCGTCTAGTTGCTATAATTTTCTAAGAAAAAATATTCAGGTGGTATACTTCTTTGTGCCCCCCCCCCCCCCCGGGGGTGGGAAAGACTTTGTTAGCAAAAGCTGTGGCTGGTGAAGCTGGTGTGAACTTCTTCTCCATTTCTGCTTCTTAGTTTGTTGAGATTTATGTTGGTGTTGGTGCTTCTCGTGTTCGAGCACTCTATCAAGAAGCAAGGGAAAATGTGAGTTTTCCACTTGATGGTACCCTTGGATTTTTGAAACGTCTTATTCAGCATGTGAATTACTTCTTACAGTGATGTCTCTCTCAGCATTGGTGTTGTTAGCTAGTGCTAAAGTAACATCTTAGCGTCCGTTATTCTTTGCTCTCTTAAAATTGCATCTAATATGTCAGCGGCATTACAGACAGCAAAGCGCCATATGTATCTTATTGCTCTTACTTTCAAGGGGTGTTTGACTCTCATTATTCCAAATTATCTTACCTATCACCGATGTGACTAATACTCAAATGCAATGACACATTTCAAATTTCTATTAGAAGTCAACCACTCATTTCTATTATCTTACCTATCCCGTGTATGCCTTCTTTATAGTATAGATAGCCTAGTGCTCATAATGTGTGTAAATGTTGTATCATTCTTTCGGGACCAACAATTGTTTGGCATTCATGCTAGTTCATTTCTGTGAAAGCTTAATGCTTCTGATATATCATTCTGGAAATAGGTCCATGCTAGAAAGAAGCCAATGGCATCAGACGTGGATTACATGGCTGTTGCCACTATGACTGATGGAATGGTTGGTGCTGAGCTAGCCAACATTATTGAGGTCGCTGCTATTAATATGATGCGTGATGGAAGAACTGAGGTATTGACCTTTGAAAAGCTGGTTTAAAAGTTGCTATGGTCTTACTCATCATTTTCCTTCTTTCTTACACTGAGGGGTGCTGAAATCTTTAATTGTTTGCAGTAAATGGATATGGTATAAGTTTTCAAAAGATTATATCAGGATTCAGTAGACAAAATAAACATATGGCATGTCAGTGTATCTTCATATGAATGTGCAAGTATCCATATCACATTTATAACCAGAAATGCTAGAGAGTATGCACGCAAAGGATAAATTTCTGAGTATTCTGGAATTCTCTAGTGTAAAAAATCTATAGAGGAGAAAGTCCTATTCATATTATGTTCGTTTTGATTCTTTTGATGTACTAGGAGATAGTATTTTCGTTTTCGTTGTTACTAGTTAGGGGAGTACTTGCTACTTGCTAGACCAAATAGAAACTAGTTAAGCTTGTGTGGGATCCTCATATGCTAGTTAAGCACTCATCATCTTATTATATGTGACTGTGTGCGGCGAGCGCCTGTGTGTGTGTAATACATTTTCTCCTCTTGCTTCCCTGTTTATTCTTTCTCCGTCCGGAATTTGGGTTCTTGAGCGTGTAAAAGTGAACAAATGAAGGCCGCTTTTGTGCGAGTAATTGTCTGTATGTCCATATGCCGATTTTCTGTCTTGGATTATCTTTCAAATACCATTTCCTTATCTGTTCTACTACTTCTTCCAGATGTTCGTATACACATAACAAAAGTTAGTCTTGCTGATTTGGCATATAGGCTGACA
>CAVNYN010210027.1:0-50670 GCA_963692815.1 Nyctanthes arbor-tristis
AAGGCATCCTACCTTTCCATAATTCATACGGTATTGAACCAATTTTCTTGTGAGGAGCTCTATTTAAAATAAAGTTAGCTGTTAAGACCGCTTCCCACCACAAGTTCTGTGGTAAACCTGAACTTATAAGCATAGCACTAATCATGTCTTTTAAAGTTCTATTTTTCCTCTCAGCAATTCCATTTTGCTGCGGAGTGTATAGAGCCGTTGTTTGATAAATGATACCAAATTTAGAACATAATTCATCAAAACTTGACGAATCATATTCACCGCCCCTATCGGATCTTAACACCTTAATGGTTTTTCCGAGTTGATTTTCAACTTCATTTTTGTAAGTGACAAATGCATCTAGTGCCTCGTCCTTACTACATAGCAAATATACATAGCAGTATCTACTATGATCATCGATAAATGTAATAAAATATTTTTTACCACCTCGAGTTTGAACAAAATTTAAATCACAAATGTCGCTATGTATCAAACCTAACGGTTCACTACACCTTTCCATGGAGTTAAGAGGTTTTTTAGCAAATTTTGCTTCAATGCGAATTTCACATTTTTGATTGTCATTAAAATCAAGTTTAGGAATATAAGCGCTAAACCTACTAGTTCCCTTAACGAAGAATGGTTCACGTGTCCTAATAGATTATGCCACAAAATGGAAGACTCACACAAGTAAACTGAATTGTTAATTTTATTCATAACTTGTGTGTACAAATAGATGGATTTTTTATCCACTACAACAGCATTGGATTTAAACAATCTATCAAGCAAATAGCCCTTTTCAATATACATGCCACCCTTAGTAAGTACAAACTTATCGGACTCAAAAACAATTTTAAATCCTTTCTTGATGAGAATAGAACCAGAAATCAGATTCTTCCTAATATTAGGGACATGCATAACATCATTCAATGTTAATTTATTTCTGGATGTGAACTGCAGAATCACTTTCCCGATTCCTTCGACCTTAGAAGACGTAGAATTTCCCATATAGAGATTTTCATTATGATCCATCTTCTTATATTCAACAAACAGACCCCTATATGCACAAATATGATGAGTGGCTCCTGTGTCTAACCACCAATCCTTTGCATTAGATACCAAGTTAACTTCAGAAAAAACAGCAGACAAGTTTATGTCGGCAACATCTGAAGTAATGTTGTCAGTTTCAGTAATGTTGGCTTGGGCAGATTTCTTTGCATTTTTCTTTCTACTTCGACAGTCCTTTGCCCTATGTCCTGGCTTCCCGCAATTGTAACAGTTACCTTTTGAAATGTTTAGCATTTTTGTCGTGTTTATTGTTATTGGAAGAGCCAGAATGCTTCCGTTTCTTGTTCTTAGACCCTGAATCTTCTACCACATTAGCCTTTGGTTCCATATTGTGTGTTGCATTTTTCTTTTCTACAACTCAATTGTCTTCTTCAATACGAAGTAGAACAATCGTGTGCTCTTCCGATCTTCTCCTTGCACTTATGCTTGAGATAATTTTTCAAATCTTTCCATAGTAGAGGCAGCTTTTCAATCATTGTAGCAATTTGAAAAGATTCACTTAATGTCATACCCTTGGCTTCTATGTCATGAAGGAAAACTTGCATTTCTTGAACCTGACTCATAACAGTCCTTGAATCAGCCATCTTGAAGTCCAGAAATTTACCAACAAAGAATTTCTTTGACCCCGCATCTTTAGTCTTGATTTTTTGTCAAGGGACTCCCATAGTTCTCTAGCCGTCTTGTAATTGCAACACACATTATATAATGCGTTATCCAGCCCATTAAGGATATAGTTCCGGCATAAAAAATCTGCATGTTTCCATGCATCAATAGCCAACTGTGTGTTCTTGTCGGTTTCATTCTCCAGGGTTTGCACAGGGCATTCTTCACGCAAGAATTTCACCAAGTTGAGCGTTGTCAAATAGAATAACATCTTTTGTTGCCAACGTTTGAAGTCAGTCCCATTGAATTTTTCTGGTTTCTCATGTGGTGAAGCCGGCGGCATGACAAATCCACTAGTATCGTTACTAGCCATTTTCTGTTACCAAGTACAGAAAATAAAATTCAATCAATACGTAAAAAATTTACGTAACAAGAAAAGAAATGTGGAAGAAGAGAAAAACAAATATGTCTTAAGATTGTTGTCAAATAAGACGAAAACCACTCGACAGAGAAGATGACAAAAAGCAGAATTAGGAGATGAAGCGAGGTATGCCGTAGCAAATCTCTTTAAGACAGATTTTGCCCCCGTTAACGATAAGTGCACAAGGAATACGGACGTCTGTCTCCCAAGATACAACGCTCATTCCAAGATCGATACCGCACTTTTATACCAACCTTGACAGTCAAACCTTCACCGATAATACTCTTCAATACTTGAAATATTTTTTTAAATAAAAGGGATGAATTTAGAAACAATGAATAGACGATATATTTCAGATAATTTTTGGAATGAATAAAATGATTTCTAGGGGTCCCTATATATAGACATTGGAAAGACACGTCTTCAAAAGACACGACTCTAATAAAGGTTACAACCGTTGGAATGATACATTATAAAGAACCACGTCTTTAAAAGACATGACTCTTATAAAGGTTACAAAATTTAGAATAATGCCTTATAGAAAAGACACACCGGTTAGGAAATAATCATGTCTAAAAGTCACAAACATTCACTCATAAAACACGACTATTCGTCTAAAAATATTCTAGAACATTCTAGAATATTCTAATAATTAATTCCAATGTTTTACGAGTTTAAGCGATACCTGTGACATTAATTTCTCATTCACCCAAAATTGGTTTAGAAAAATTAATTCAAATATGAAATAAAATTGGAATCTAATAACCAAATAATAATATCCGCTTAAACAATCGTCAAAGTGGTCAACACCGACTTTGCGTACCAATTTCCAACAACATATGCAATCACAATTTCCCTTTTGGACAAAGCAGTTTCCAAAAATCTTCCGTCCTTATAAACGGCTAGCTGTCCTTTCATATCAGCCATCATTATTGTGTCATCCTCGAACATATACAAGGGCTTGCTGTATAACCCTTCTAACTGATTGCAAGAGATACTAAACATTATCGTCACAGATTCCACAATGCCATATTCTTTCATCAGCCATATATTGTAACATATTTTGGGGCATAGGCAGAACACAGAAAGCTTGTCTTTTAACACACATAGGCTTGGTCTCTCTAAATCACTAATTGCTTGTGGTATTGCAAACTTTCTATATTTTACATCGCTGATACCTAATGAAAGAAGAACATGGTGAGAGCCCAGATTCATGTTACCAAGCAAATGGAAAGCTCCATTCGACATGTTGGTTCTCTCAAAGAAGCCAATATATGGGCATGGGGAATCATTGTTGACATTTCTCCATGAGAAGCCAGTTTGCATTGAATAGGAATACACGCCATACGAAAAAAAAAAAAAGCCAGAACGATAATTAACAAATCCAAAGGCTTTGTAGACATCAAAGCTTGAGTCATAAGCTAATAAATAAAAGTATTGGATTATATTTCGATCTGGTTTCTTATCTTCTTTACGACAAGTCGGGATTTTCTCCATTTCTCTGGTGGCAGGGTTTCATATAATGACATCTCCTCCATACTCTCCAATGCAAAACAAGCTTTCACAGCTATTATGAAAACACCCAGAGACTCGTAACGGCTATCCTACTCTAATGGGAAGTTCAAGTTCAATCACGTCCTTGCAAATAGGTTCTCCGGATGATAAAGATGAAAGGGAGCATGAAAAAGCACTTCGTCCAACAGTTTCAAATCGAGGAACAAGAATGGCTTTTTTCCCCAAGTTTGATTGATGGAAGTGTTTCTTTTTGAAGACGGGATCGCCGGAAGTCAAATTGTAGAATGATTTTGAAACATATTTTAATCGCATCAGGGGCCTTACCGGAAGCCTTGAGAGTATTTCAATTGTGATATCCCACAGTAAGTAGTCTGAAATTGTTATGTTCTTGGGGAACCGACCTAGAAAAATATGTAGTGGGAGAAAATTAAAATAAAAACAAAGACTTATATTTCATAATATTGGCCAGCGAATCGAATTAAAATACTTTTTCTACAATTTCCCTCAATCTCATTAACCACTTTCATAATGAAACACATGGATCAAATTTAAGAATTAATTAATTATCCAAATTTGGAAAGTTAGGCTGTGAAAATGAAACTGACATATATACCTAGGCAGAGATCACAAAATATCGTTGCTTGCTTGATCAGTGTTTGAGGCTTTCTTGGAGTTAATTCTCTCTCTGCTAAGATGAACCACAGAACAGAATTGAGCACCAAAGATGCAGAATTTACAGGAAGAACAAAGAAACTGACAAACCATGAGGAGAACAAGTATAAAGCTAGGAATCAGACATCCAAAGCAAGAATAAAATCTGTGTGTTTGTGTTAAATCTCCCAAGATGTCAGGTATAATACTGTATAATATCATTTTCTTTTCTCATTACATGCATTTATAATTGATGATTTAATTTATCATTTTTATCAATTATTATACCTTATTTTACACTCCAAGGTAATTTGGTCACGGAAGCTTTGAATGTGCCAGTTAGAAATTTTATTAATAACCATTTAATCAATGTGTACTATTTTCCAGTTAAATTCAAAGAATAGCTATTTAATGAATTTATTTGAACTCGGGAATAATGTTTGTAAAAGAAATCCCTAGCAAACAAATGGTGTACAACACTTAATTTTTGGGGATAAATTAATGATACCTAGTCCTATACTTCTCCAGAACAAGTCGAAATGAATAACCCATTTTTTTGGACCCAAAACCTTAGTTTTTAGAGGCTCATGTCTAGTCTATATAATCTATATAATCTATATCTATTCTATATAATATACTATAGCAGCTGAGCTTGGACGGGTCCTACCTACAGTTTACCGCCCAAACTTAGCTGCTATCCTTTTTTTATTTTTTTGTTAGCTTTAATTTTTTGGTTAATTAATTACTGCATTGGAAATTTGGAAAATGTGGAATTTTGAAAATGCTTTCACTTTCACGCGTGCACAACTTTCCATGGTCTATCTTCTCTCTTTTCATGTATTTTCTACTTCATCTTTGTGTATTTCTTTTCCTCTCCTTTTTACCATTGACTTGAGGATCTGTATAAGCCCTAAATTAACCAGATCTAGAGAATCTATAAATCTAAATCATCATTTCTCTATCTATACACGCCCAGTGTACAATGTAATTTATAGAGGAGATGGCATCATGTGGAAGGGGCTGAACAAATCAGGTGGGCTACTTTCAAGCTGGACGGATATGGCTGTCGAGAAAATAGTCGGGGCTATCTCTTTATTTTCTGGTGTGCTCTGCTCTCCACTCAATGTGCCGAAAGTGTTAGAATTATTGTTTACTTGATGACTAAGTCAATTTGACTTGCGCAATCTTAGTTGTTGCTTCTTTTAATAATGTTTTGATTTGTAGGATTTAGTTAAGATTTTTATTCATTCCTAACAAATTGACTAGGTCTTTAGATAGGCTATCTGGTAGCTTGATTCTTGCAATTCTAATTTTTTGTAAGGCTTATATAAAGCCATAATATCTTTCATTGAATAATATCAAGCTTTGAACTTTCAATTTACTTGTATTGTTTGTTTGAAACTTGAGAGTACAACAAAGTAGTATCAGAGCTCCAGATAGGGCCTGACTGAGAGAAGTTAGGAACTACAGTATCCTAAAGAGAGAGAAAGAATGAAACACTTTGTGAGGATTAAAAAAAAAAAAGGAGAGAGTGAGAAGTCTGAGAGGGCAATAGATAAGTATGTTCAAGATGCCATTCATCAGTTTGATGTCACTACGATCATTGAGCTATGTGCATGGAGAATCTTCTTAGATCCAAAGAGTATTGGCACCTGATAGAGTCAGGAGGTCCCATAATAGAAGATGGTACTATACCAACAGGGGCACAAAAGGAAACAATAGAGGCGCTACGACTTAAGGACATAAAGGTGAAAAATTACCCTTTTTAGGCCATTGAACTCACTATAATGGAGACAATTCTTGATAAGGGAAGTTCCAAAAGCATATGGGACTCTATAAAGCAGAAGTACTAAGGCTCAACATGAGTTAAAAGTTCTCAATTGCAAGCCTTGAGAAGAGAATTTGAAGTATTGCAGATGAAAGACGGGGAGAAGGTGGACGAGTATTTTTCTCGGACACTAACCATTGTGAATAAGATGAAAGTTCATGGAGAAAAAATGGAGCTTGTCATAATCATTGAGAAAATTTTGCAATCAATGACTGCTAGATTCGATTATGTGGCATGTTCAGTGGAACGATTTGAGCCAACTTACCATAGATGAGCTTCAAAGCAGCTCACTTGTTCATGAACAAAGAATGAACCATCACAATAGAGGTGGTGAACAAGCTTTGAATGTCTTATATGAAGAAGAAGAGAGAGGCAGAGGTGGTCGAGATGTATCTCGAGGTCGTGGAAGAGGTAGAGGCAAACATGGATTTAACAAAGCGCTTGTGGAGTGCTACAAGTGCCACAGGTTAGGACACTTTTCTTATGAGTGTCCTAGTTGGGAAAAAGGAGCTCATTATGCAGAAGTAGACGAAGATAAAGAAATTTTGTTGTTGATGCGTCAAGTGGATTTTCATGAATCTCAGAAGGGAGATATGGGGTTTCTAGACTCAGATTGCAGCAACCATATGACTAGAGATAAGAAGTGGTTTCTTCATCTAGATGAGACATTCAGGCAGGTTGTGAAACTCAGCAGTAACACCAAAATGGCAGTGATGGGGAAGGGAAGCATCAAGTTGCGAATTAACGGCACATGTTAGGTGATTACTGAAGTTTATTATTTACCGGAGCTTCAAAATAATCTACTTACTATCGGCCAGTTGCAAAGGAAAAATCTTGCCATTCTAATACAACATGGAGTATGCAAGATTTATCATGATACACGAGGGTTGATTATGCAGACTCAAATGTCTACTAATCGAATGTTCATTCGTCTTGCTGTACCGGAAACACAAGTGCAAGCTCAAGTTCAGATTCCTACTATTGCATGCTTCAAAACCACATCCGAAGACCAAGCTGACTTGTGACATCGTAGATTTGGGCACTTAAATTTCAAAGGTTTAAAAACTTTGTCTTTTAAGAAGATGGTGAAGGGTATGGCTCCTCTTAATGCTTCATCTGAAATATACACAATATGTATGGTAGGCAAGCAACATCAAGAGACCATTCCTAAGAAGAATTTGTGGAGAGCTAATTAGAAGTTGCAACTCGTACATGCCGATATCTGTGGTCCCATCACACCTAAATCAAACAGCCATAAGAGGTACATAATCACATTCAATGATGATTACAGTAGAAAGTTGTGGACTTATTTTCTGAATCTCAAGTCAGTAGCACTTAATATGTTCAAAAATTTTAGGAGTCTGGTGGAAAAAGAAACTACAAATGTTATATGTTGTCTTCAAACTGACCGAGGAGGAGAGTTTACCTCTCCTGAATTTAATGAGTATTGCAGCTCAAATGGTATTTCTAGATAGCTCATCACAGCCTACACCTCACAACAAAATAGGGTTGCAGAGCGAAAGAACCGGACAATCATGAACATGGTTCGATGCATGTTAACGGAGAAGCTTGTCCCTAAAGAATTCTGGCCGGAAGCTGTCAACTAGTTTGTTCACTTGCTCAATCGATGCCCTACTCTTGCTGTAAAAGATAAGACGCCAGAAGAAGTATGGAGTGGCCTCAAACCCTCAGTGGAACACTTTAGAGTATTTGGTTGCATTGGACATGTGCACATCCCTGACAAACATAGGAAGAAACTTGAAGATAAAAGTTTGCAATGTGTATTTTTGGGTTTAAGCTAGGAATCTAAAGCCTACAGAATATATGATCCTGTATCAAAAAAGGTTATTATAAGTAAGGACGTGGTGTTTGAAGAAGACAAAAAATGGGATTGGAGTAAAACAGCTACAGGAGATAGTTGTGCCATTCTTGAATAGGGAGATGAAGATGAGATGCAAAAGCATGAAGCAAAAGGTAGTCATGAAGAAGACGAAGAGCAAGTTGAAAATGGTACTAATGGCTATCGTTCGTCATCAAGTAAAGAAGCTGAAAACAATCCTCCAAGTCCAGCTCAAAGGAAGGTTAGAAGGGCACCAACTTGGATGGAAGATTATGTCAGTGGTGAGGGGTTATCTGAAGAAGAAGAAAATAATTTGTTGATTTTTGCTACCTCTAATGATCCTGTGACTTTCAAAGAAACTGTCAAAAGCCCAAAGTGGAGAGGGGTAATGGACTTGGAAATCAAAGCCGTTGAGAAGAATGGGACTTGGGAGCTCACTACACTTCTAGCTAGAGCAAGCTAGAGCCAAAAAAAAAAAAAAGGAGTAAAATGGGTATTTAAGACCAAGCTAAATGAGAATCGGAAGTGGATAAATCCAAAGCAAGGCTTGTTGCCAAAGGATACTCTCAAGAGTTTGGGATAGACTACACTGAAGTTTTTGTACCTATAGCTCGTTGGGACACCATATGGATGATTCTTGCTCTTGCTGCCTGTAAAGGTTGAAGTGTGTAGCAGCTCAATGTAAAGAGTACCTTATTGCACAGAGAATTGAATGAAGCAGTTTTGTTTAGCAACCCCAAGGCTCTGAAGTAAAAGAAGAAGAAGACAAAGTTTATAGACTCAATAAGGCCCTATACGGACTCAAACAAGCTCCTCGAGCTTGGTACAGTAAAATTGAGTCCTACATCATGAAAGAAGGTTTTGAAAGATGTCCAAATAAACATACATTATTTACGAAAGCGAAAGAAAGAGAGAAATTACTTATGGTAAGTGTGTAAATTGATGATCTCATTTTGATAGGGAATGATAAAGCAATGTTTGAAAATTTCAAAAGATCGATGAAACAAAAGTTTGACATGTCTAATCTTGGGAAAATGAAATACTTTCTTGGTGTAGAAGCAGTGCAAAGCAATGAAGGAATCTTCATCAACCAAAAGAGATATGCCAATGAAGTACTTTAAAGGTTCGGCATGGAGCATTGTAATCCGGTAAAAAATCCAATTATACCAGGTTTTAAACTTGGAAAAGATGAAGACGGTGCCGGTGTTGACACAACCGCTTATAAAGAAATTGTAAGAGTATTATGTGTATGACGGCCACCAGACCTGATTTAGCTTATGTGGTGAGTTTAATCAGTAGATTCATGGAGAGGCCAATTGAGCTACATCAAGCAGCTGTGAAAAAGGTTCTTTGTTACTTAAAAGGAACTACAGAGCTAGGGATTTTTCACAAAAGAGATGGAGAAGAGAAGTTGGTAGCCTACACAGATAGCGATTACGTGAGAGATATTGAAGATTGAAAGAGTACTTCAGGGTACGTATTTTTGCTTAGTTCAGGTGTAGTAGCATGGTCCTCAAAGAAACAACCAGTGGTCGCTTTCTCTACCACTGAAGCAGAATTCATTGTAGCTGCTTATTGTGTATGTCAAAGTGTGTGGATTCGTAGGATTCTTAAAAAGCTTGGTCATAAACAAGAAAAGTGCATTGATATTTTTTGTGACAATAGCAAGGCAATTAAATTGTCGAAAAACCCAATTATTCATGTTAGAAGTAAACACATTGATGTTAGATTTCATTTTCTTCGTGACTTGACAAATGACGAGGTTGTTAAATTGGAGTATTGTGGATCAAAGGATCAGTTAGCAGACATTATGACTAAGCCTTTGAGGCTTGAAGTGTTCAAAGGCTGAGAGAGCTACTTGGAGTTTGGATGGCACCAGTGGTAAACTGACTACAAATTGCAGGTCAGTTTAAGAGAGGGTTCGTTAGAATTATTGTTTACTTGATGACTAAGTCAATTTGACTTAGCCAATCTTAATTTGTTGCTTCTGTTAATAATGTTTTGATTTGAAGCACTTAGTTAAGATTTTTATTCATTCCTAGCAAATTGACTAGGTCTTTAGATAGGCTATCTGATAGCTTGATTCTTGCAATTCTATTTTTTTGTAAGGCTTATATGAAGTCATAGAATCTTTCATTGAATAATATCAAACTTTGAACTTCCAATTTACTTGTATTGTTTTTTTGAAACTTGAGAGTACAGCACAAAGTTTGTTCGTTCCCGAAGAAAGAGGAGCCAAACGCAGAAAAGCTATAGGGTAACTGCAGCCTCAAATGAGTTCCTCCCTTTTCATACATTTTATTTTCTACAGTTTTTCCCCCCTATAATTATGCCCAGAACTGGTAGAAACTGGTCACTTCATGTCAATTTACATAAGTTTTTCAATATTTTCTTTCTTTAGTTTTCTTTTCTGCACGAGTTCAATGTCTTTCTCTGCACCAGTCCTCTTTTTCCTCTGATGCGTTGTGCCTTAGAAAGATCTTTTTGACTCCAATGCAATGCCTGTCCTTTTTTCCCCCTCCGGCAACGACTATGTGCCCTTGAAAATCTTCTCCCAAAATTTAACAATAAGGTGAGGGAATGGAGGGAGTGAGTGTAACAATCAAAGACTGCTACTCCAATGCTGAAAAATGTTGAATCATTATAGGCACCGGATATATGCCAGCTAAGATACAAATGCCAGGTCAAAATATCTATCATTTCATGGAATAAATAGCAATAATCTACAGTGAATATGATTATTGACAATGAATAGGAGTACTTTCTAAATTATGTTATGATGAATTATCTTTTTTTTAAGTTAAATTATATAATTTTGGGATCCTATAATTGCTTTTTTGCACATTTTCTTGGGGTTTTTTCTTTCGTAATTAAGAGGAAATATGGAAGTGGTGAATTTAATATTTTCATTTTTTTAATATAAAGGAAAAATTATAGGATTCTGTGAATGACTTTTCAGAATGACACGTCTTGGTTTTTCTCCAAATTATAGGATTTTTTTAAATGTCCCTTAAGTACAACTTCAATTCAGGTTTCATCTTTTCTCCATTATGAATCCAAATTAGTAATAATTGTTCAAGGTCATCTGATTTCGATGCCTGTTACTGATCCAGGCAATCTCTAGGTAATCATTGCCTAAAAATACATTTTCAAAGTCTTCTAATTAACTGTAATATAATAATTCAATTTTTCCATACAGTATGTATTTTAATAGATTGTGGTTATGATATTTTGAAGATGAAATTCAAGCAAGTGTTTCAAATTGTAGCTTTTTCAATGTGCCAATCTTCGCCATTCTCATTGGGATTCTTATTTGTTTGTTGCATAAATGCGTCTTTGAGATCGTGATATTATGGTCTTATCTAAAAGCTACTTCTAAAAATTACTCCAATTAAGTTCGATTACGTATTTAAGAGGAAGTTTCTTTTCATGCTTTATGTCATGGCTTTGCAATACATTCTGAATCAAGGAAGAAAAAGTTGATATGTGGAATAAAGTCTTGTCTTTAATGGATATTTCTATATATTGAAGTCTTTATTGGATACAATTGCTGCAGATCAATTAATGGTGTCTATCTCTCTGTATTTTACACCCTTTGCGCTACTAAAAATTTACCAGTTTCTAGGTTTATGATTGGAATATTAAAGTTGACAATTCTGTGGCTTTGTTGTGAATTTTTTTCATAAATATAATAGTTTATTTTGGTCGCTACTGATAAGTGAGATTGCTTAGTGTGTTTTTAGTTGTATCTGATTATATTCAATTACTTACTAATGCCTTCAACCCATCTAAAATCAAGACATTGTTGTCATATTGTTATTGTTTGATACTGTTTGATTTTTTTTTTTATATTAATGTAGTTCATTTTATAGTGAGAAATGTTATTCAAAGCAACTAAGGATATTTAGCATTTAAAGTAGCATCTGAAGGAAGATGAAAAATATGAAGAATATAGAAAATGAAATGACTTTTATCAGAAAGAATGAAGATGCGCCTCAGACTTTGTTGAAGAATCAAGAGGAGGTTCTTCGTGACGATAATGGCATGGTTTTGAACAAGAATCCCTTTGGACTTGCTATAAGTCAAATGCAAATATCGAAGCATCAGTTGTTGTAAGGTATTTTGTTTTCCAATGTCCAAACAATGTGATGTTAGATATTGACTTTTCTTTAGATGCACATAGTGCCGTTGTCCCAAATATGATTTGTCGATGTAAGTTCCTTATGAAAACATTTGTTGGCTATTTGACATTTATGATGAAAGTATAGTACCAAGGAAATAACATCCCATCATTATAAATATATTCTTTGCTCTTTTGATCATATGTTGAAATTTTAATTCTCTATCCCAATTGATTGTGGACAAGATCTCAAATAGATGGAGGTAAAGCAATCAATTCTTTTTATTAGTTTCTAAAATCAGTAGGGGAGCAACACAGATGAGTTTTGACTGCACCCCATCCCCATATGGAATTTTGAATGGAGTACCTCCTTAAATTTTGAGGTTATATCACTTTCTTTTTGTTTTTATTTTTTTCATTTTTTTTTTTGGTCCTGTCTCCTTCTGGACTTTCAGCATAATTTTAAAGTGCTCAATGACCTATAAAAGTTATAGATATATTCTTGCTTAGCTTTTTGTGTTCAATGAGGGTGTCACATGTCTGAAATGCCCAATGGTAAACTTTACTATTTAAAAAAAATCGTCCCCTTCATTCTACTATGCTGACCCCTGGCTCAACTGGCCTGCCAAAGTTATAATCTTACATTGTTTATGTGTGCATACATAAAAATAATATATGTGTTATTGTCCTATGAAATCTTAAATTAATAAAGATTAAAATTGAGTAAATAAAGTAAAACTCCTTAATAGATCACCATAATAAGCACAACTCAACTTAATATAATAACTTTACTAAGTGAACAATAAAAAATTAATAGTATATGGAAATAAGCATACTAACTTAAAAAAGCAAATAATACATGTTATATTTATAAATATAACTTGAATTAATGATGAAACATAATACATGCATATTCCTCAAATTGATTAAATTAAAAAAAAAAAAAGATATACAACTACATAAAAATAAGTTAAAGAACTTGAATTGCTGCTTATAGAATGAATTATCTTTTAAATTCCAATATATTAAAACATTAAGATAATAGTAAAAGTGTTTAAATAGGCGTCTTAATAGGTTTATAAACTCCTTAAAAGATTGGACTAAATAATAGGATCAAAACATAAATGATTGGCTTAAAATAAAATAGGAAAAACAAAAATAAACTAGATAGATTCAAACACCTAAAATCCGTCTCATCGAGCAGCTCTAAAAACATATATCATGGTCGAAAACAGACATCATATGTGAAAGGTATGCTTGTTTCTTCAAATACAAACTATTGAACTTGCCAAGAAAATGGTAGAAATTGATGCCAAATAGATTCGAATTGACCGGCTCAATTACGGAGCCGAGATTTATAGTAGAAATAGACAAGAAATTTAATGGAATAAGAAGATAATTATGGAAATATTAATGTTATTAAAATTATCTAATTAATAAAGCTAAGTCAATTAATTATGAAAAAATTGGACGGCAAAGATCTTCAAGAGAAATATTAAATAGTCAAGATAAGATGCAGCAAGTGAAAAACAGCTAGAAAAGTAAAAGCGGCAACGGCTCTACTTTTATGTATGTATAGATATAGATTAGGACAGAAATTAAGAAGACTAATTAATTTTATCAAAAAAATTCCATACAAAATAATAATAATAAAGTAGGAAGAAGAGTTGACGACAAATGGATTCAAAGGAATAAAAAAAAGTCTTTTAATTATGAATAGTTAGATCCTAAAAATCTTCAAGAGAAATATTAAATAGTCAAGATAAGATGCATGTTTTAACAAGTGAAAAAGAATGGAAAAGTAAAAATGGCAACGACTTTGCTTTTGTATATATATAGATGTTTAGACAAAAATATCGATATAGACAAAATTTACAATTATTGAAAGATTAACAATAAAAATTGAAGGAAAAAACATTAAAGATGCACTTACAATAAAAAATAAATAATGAGGACCTTTAAAATAATTCTGATGTGGAGTACCAACTGATATTTGTAGTGTGTAATTAGCCTTTTTTTTTTTTTATTATTTCAACACTTTCTTCGTATTTTTTAGGAATTAGGATATATATGTTGGAGACAAGAAGTGTAATAAGGACATAAAATAAAATAGTAAGACATGAAGGGCTCAAGTTTGCTAGCAGGCATTTTTTCAACGTGAAGGGGATTGAAAGTGAATCGGATTGCCTTAATTTGGTTTTAGGCCTGCAGAACCTTGATGCTTGTCATCCTTTTTTTTCTCTATTTTGAATGATATCCGATCATTCTTAGCTTGTGCGGTTGATGGTTCTTGCAACTTTGTTAGATGAGAAGCTAATAAAGTTGCCACACCCTTGCTTATGTGGCTTTATCATCTAATTTCTCATTTACGCGTACTGATATAAGTCCTTTGTTTTTTAGCTCGATTATGCATTAATGAATTAAAGATTGTGATTTAAAAAAGAAAAAAGGGAAAATGTAAGTATAAAGGAAAAACTATTAAAATAAAATGGTTTATTTTAAGAAAATAAATAAGTGCATGAAATTTAGACACTAGACTGCATTTGGATTCATAAATTTGAATAATAATCCATAATTAATCATTTACTAAATTTTGGATTATCAAGAAATGTCCCTTGTCTATCACATTCCAAATTGGTAACATGACCATTTGAGACCTTTTGATATTCAAGTCTACGGTGACTATGAATGAATATTTTTTTGACTATTTAATAAAATTATACAACATCGTAGCATTATAAACAAACGTTATCATTGGTTCAATTGGTCCAAGAAATTACATGTTCCAAATTTTGTTTTGGAGGCTTTTATGTTATCTTGTTTAGTAACAATAAAACGGAAGTAAGAATCAAGACATACGCAAATGTCAAATTTTGGAGAATGCACTCTGCTACAGAAAAGCTTATTAGGCATCGGTCATAATCACTAATATGCGTCAGTTCCGTCATCGACGCATATGTAACCGACGTTCATAATAAAAGGATAGGTATCAGTTGTTTGTCGATGCCTAAATGTGCAACCAACGCCTAAACGCATATTGTAAGCCACGTGTATAGACATAGGCGTTGGTTGTTCTATAACAACCGACGCCTATAGTAATAATATAAGTTTTTTTTTTTAAATTTTAATATAACTAGAGACGTCGGTTGTTGTAGAACAACTGACGCCAAATAATTTTTTTAATATAAATTACAACATATCAAATTCTGCCAATTTTCCTGTGACTCCAAAACAACAAATGCATTCACAACTAGCCAAAACCAAGCAGTATCAACACCAACAACTTACATACACTTTAAAACAATTATCACTAACTTGATATAAAAGAAACTACAAATACTACTACAAAATAGGCTAACGTAAATAAAACATTGCATTAAAATAAAACGAACCATTGAATATAAACGACAATTGTACAGAAATCAATAACTACTATATAGTATAATCCTCTAATCATCATTGTCTTCATAAAAATCTAACTACAATTAATAGTTAAGATAAAAAATCACGTACAATTTTGGAAAAAGTACCCAGGCCATAATTCCCGTACCTTATCTATATTCGCTTGAATATATGATCCGGTTTCATATACCTATAACAAAGAAAAAGAAATATAATTATACTTTGTCAGTAAAATAAATACCATTTTAAGTAGATAATTCTTAGTATTCGACAAATATTTATACCGTATCAAGATATTCTTTGGTACCAGTATATATGGTGATTGTCTTGTACATATTTCTCATCACATAATAGCCACACTCATCAGATCCGGGTTGCTGAGTGCATTAAAATTTTGAACGAGTTTAAAAAAAATATTAGCAATTAAATCTCTAAAATTTGAAAATTCAATAGTTATTGTATTATTTAGAGGATATTTTTCATACCTTGATTGTTTTCCACACGAGACTTTTCTTCACTATTTTCCCGGACGCCCACAACATTTTAAGCACCGCTTACACAGTCAATTGCAGCATGATAGGCATATTGTGATTGCTATCCTTCAGAGACTCAAAGAAGTACACCATATTACATAATAGATATAGCACCAGCAACATCCAGTAGTTTCTGGAATATTTTATAAGAATGTAAATTTGAATATTAGCAACAAATAACTCAAATTAAGCCAAGGTAAAACAACAAACGATTAGCTGCAGCGATTTTACCCCATAAAATACAGTGCTAGAATGTACTTTTTATCTACCATTTCTCCCATCGCGTGGAGCATATATTTATAGCTCGTCTGTTGAGTTGCTTTATAACTGATAGCCCCCACCAGCGATGGATAGAGTAACTCAATATTTTGAATCCCAAATTGCTTGCACAAATGGTATAGGTACCTGAAATACATTGTACCAAACGTGAAATGTCAAATTAAAAATTATTTGATGTACTTAATTATGATGGATGGAGTCTTAGATTTTCCAAACTTGCAAAATAGGTGCGTTCAGCTAGTGCATGTTGAGCACGTCCGTTATATCAATGACAGAAACAGTAATTTCACGGTCCACTTTATCGGGGGTAGAGAAACACATCTCTACCTTTGGCACCTTAAAGAAATCCTTAGAAAGGGCAGTTTAACAGTCAGATCATGCAACATTTTGAGGTTAGGAGTAAGGGAAACCAATGTTGCATCATCAACGAGATTAGGCCAAGCAGAAGGAACCTCAAAACTCGCGCTGTTTGCCTTTTGCCTTGGATACTGCTCGCTTAGATAACGGTTCCTGCAATGAAAATCATTGCAAGTAATGTTAATTATGAATCCAAATTCAAGAAAAACTTATTCTCTAAGTTCAATTAATTACTCGCCTAACATCACTAAATGTGTGGGCCAGTGAGTATAACTGCCTTCACCGACATCTACCAACTATTGGGCGTATGAATTTGGCACTAAAAGAAGATAATTGCCCGCATCTTCATATATATAGTCAATTGAGACATTGTAATGACCGGTCAATAACTGTGTACTGTGCACTACTATAGTAGCTTGGAAAGGGTAAACCATGCCTACCGCCACAATTTTAGTAACGCCGTCATAATTAAGGGCGAGGCGACATAGGGTCAGCTTCTTTAGATATTCAATACAAATGAAAAAAATAACGTTAGCTGTAAGTATTGGAATGAATCCAATGCATTCAACGGCGCCATAGCGAAACACTATGAATACCTGAATGTCAAGATCCAGCGGGGGAGCAGCCGACTGGCAGCCACTTTGAGTCATTGGTCTGACTGACGGACTCGCCGCAGTATGTATTTCTACATCGTGCAATTGGAATGGTATTTCCATACCATAATGTTGGAAGACAGAGGCCATCTATAATTGCATCATATCGAACTGACTCTGCATTCAGGTCATGGCCTCTTTCCTGACCCTCTCCGTGATACTAGCCTCCACCTCTGATGTGATGACCCATCAAAGATCCTCCAATGACACGACCCCACTAATTCATCTCCTTGTCTCATTAGGGCATCGATAAACGTCCCTCACATTGACATATCCACCGTAGCCATTCACTCGACTAGAGTGCTCCTCCTTGCCGAGCGCTACCATAAATATATCCCGTTGTCTCTTTGGGAGAAACCTCTCTTGGCTGGCCTCCTCATGTAATTGTATCTGTTTCAACATTGAAACACAAATAATGTACACGTTACCAAAGGACAGGTAAATTAAGTAAAGAGAAAATTAATTATTAATGTGTACTTACAATTTTCTCAACAACCGCCTTGGTTTTATCTTTCGACATGTGATAATTTCCATCGGGACCCTTCTGCATCCTTTCCCAAGCCCAGTCTAGACTTCGATCATTGATCTAAAGGGTCGAGCTAACCAACCTACATGATGAGGAGAAAGATAAGATGTCTGCAACGGCCTAATCTGCCCTCCTGCAAGCATAACCAGCGGAGCCTAAAAAGTGAGAGTACTCATTTTGCGATTGACTCTCTCTCGCCTTCCTGCTTTTCTCTTGAAAGTTAATTTACCAACTGCTTTAGTTTTTACCCAGTGTTAAGACAGTAATATAAAGTTTGCTTTGCACAGTACCAACAACTCCGAAGTGGCACGATCTTCTGTGAACTGCTTCCACTGAGCTGGCTAAATGATCTCTTTATAAAGATCACATGGAGAATCATAATTAGGGTGTTTCTTGTTCATGAACTTTTACACTAGCTTATTCTTGAAGTCTTTCAATCTCCTCCCAGTTTCGCTCAATGCAGTATGCTTCAAATCATCATTCCTGAGATTGATCCTTTTCTGCATGAGAAGAATATTGAACAATATTATTGGTAAGATCACCCATTATCGTTATCAAATTAAACCATGTAAAATCATTCAAACGTTGACGTCTTCCCATAAGATATCCTTAAGGGATGGCTCAACTTCCTTCCAATCTTTATAGTTTATGTGCACCTGTATCTAAACCACACTTCCCACATATTTGCCAAACTCTGAAGCAAATGACTTGGTAGGTTGCCTAAGCTCATCCAATTCAACCGCTACATCCTACTTCTTCTTCTTCTTACAAGTTGATGGACCTTTCGTCCTCTTCTTTTTGTTGATAGTCTCCTTATTTGCTGTACCTGAACTCTCTGACATCAAAAGTGCTCACTGTACCTGCATATAAACACAAACACAATAAGAAAAACCTCAGTGTAACCAACCAAGCTTTAAGTAAAACAACAAGATACTAGCCACAAACAAGATAATTAGCAAGGCATTTATAACACAAAATGCAAATGATCTTACATTTTATGCTATCATGAGCGATGGCCAACCCACTGGCCTTCCTCATAATATGAACGCATGTAATTTATGTCTATGTTATCATCCCCTGTAGCCATATGTTTCATTCCAACCTATTTCAAATCTTTCATACTTACAATTCTCTTGATATTTAATGAATAGCCAAATAGCGAGATGGAACCTTAACATTATTCAGACACTCACAAAAGCTAGTTTTCTCTTGTTTAGACAAAATATAGCATGTAGGGGGCAAAAATGTATGCTTTCCGGACGCATGCGGAGCCAACTGCTCCCGTATCCCCATTACTACTATGTCTTTTCTAACTTTGATACCATCTTTTGTCCTTCCAGGAATATTCAATAATGTTCCAATGAGACTATCACACACATTTTTCTCCACGTGCATTACATCGAGACAGTGTCTAACTTACAAGTGTTACTAGTATGGTAGCTCCCAAAATAATCTTCCATATACTCTTCTGCGAAGGCTTTGAAGTTTTACCATACACAATATTAACATTTTTTACCCTCTTATAACCTCTTTTCCTGTTAATGGCAAGTGGGCAACTTGAGTCTTGGTTCTCCCATTGAAAGCCTTTTCCTTCTTTCGATACAGAAGGTCAAATGGAAGAAAGATCTGATGACTTATAAACACATTTTTCTTGCAGTTAGTCAACCAAAGATCAATCGTCGCATCTTCACAAATCGGGCACGCTTTGGCTCCTTTGGTAGTATAACCTGACAAGTTACCATATGCTGAAAAGTTATTTATGGTATAAAAAATCATTGCACATAGCCTGAAATGTGATTGACTATGTGAATCGAACACCAACACGCCTTTGTTCCACAATAACTTCAAATCATTAATGAGTGGCGCGATGTATACATCTATATCATTTCCCAGCTGTTTAGGCCCTGAAATCAACAATGACAACATTATGTACTTTTGCTTCATACACAACTATGGAGGAAGATTATAACACACCAAAAGAACCGGCCAAGTGCTATGTCAACTACTCATATTACAATACGGGTTCATTCCATCTGTACATAGTCTAACTCTAAGATTCATATCCTCGCCACCAAATTTTGGAAATATCCTCACTGAGGATAATCGGCTGGGTGTCTAAGTTTTCCATCTTCTTTCCTCTCCTCAGCATGCCATCGCATTTTCTTTGCATCATTTCCATTTGCAAACAAACGTTTGAATCTAGATATTACTGGCAGATACCATAACACCTTTGCCGGAGGGCCTTTCTTCTCAGCACGTTTATCGTGACTGTCCTTTCTCTTATACCATGATGCCCCACACTTTGGGCACACATGCAAGTCCTCGTACTCCTATTGGTACAAGACACGATCATTTGGATATGCATGTATCCGCTCAATCTCCATACCCAATAGGCACAACAATTTCTTTGCCCCATAGGTTGAGCTAGGAAGCTCATTATTCTCGGTAAGCATGTCTTTTAGAAGTTCCAACAACCATGTGAAACTCCTGTCACTTCACCCATTCTTTACTTTCAAATTATACAATTTAAACACGACATACAACTTTGTAAACTTATTACATTTAGGAAACAAAGGCTTTTCGGAACCGAGGAGCAAGCAGTAAAAAATGTACAAAGTCTCAGTGAAATTATATTCTATATCACGCATAATTTCATCAATCCGGTCGTTCTGGACATCATCATTATCTTCTCTTGCCAGATTAATTTCATCACTCTTGTTTACCGTTATCTCCCCCTGAGCATCCTCTTTCACACTAGTGCTAGTCATAGAAAGTATATCCTCACCATGCCAAAACTACCGCGTATAACCTTCGTTAAAACCATGCCTAATCAAATGGTGCTTCACTTCCATATAGCTACGATACTTATACATATTCTTACAATTGCGGCAGGGACATACTATCAGTTCTTCCCATTTCTTTTTTCAATTATCTCCGGCAAATTTTATAAATTCTTTAACCCTTTCCAAATATTCTTGTGTGGTACGTCACCCATACATTCAACTCCGATCCATATATATCTGATGACCTATGTCAAGATATTGAAAGCGAGTAATTTTTTTGTACTTATCGAATACATTGATACCTTATTTGATTACGTTAATTTATTTGACCAACAATACTTGTTAATTACATATTCATTCTCAGCACACTTAATCAAATTACTTTTCATTATTACATTATTATAAAAATTTATTTGTTCATCAATATTTGCTAATTATACATACTCATTTGCGTCACAAGTTTAATCACAGAATAGTTATATTATTTAATTTTAATTTTTGTAATTTGTCCACCAAAACTTCTCAGCACATTTACAATATTGAAATTTAATCAAAGAACTATTACATTAGTATTTGCCCTCCTCAAAGTATTACGAGTTATGACACAATCTTTCTACGCTACTCTATTGATATCATAAATTTAATCTAATAATTTTTAAATTATTTGATTCATTTCCTTTATTTAAATTTCAACACTTACAATTACTTATGTATTCTCATTACTATTTTAGTTTGAAGCAATAATATTAAATTATGTTTAAAATACTACTAACCAATGTATACACGTATACCCATCTTTACCAAATTTAACAAAAACCCTAAAAATCATGATTTCTAAATCCAAAATAAATATTTCTTCACACAATAAAACCAATTTTCTCATTACAATGTATACATATATATTTAACAAAAATATAGACTTATATACATATATAACAATGTATGCCAAAGAATATATTTAACAAAACATCATAATTTAACAAATTAGCAAAAAATCATATATAACAAAAAATATATTTAACAAAAAATCATAATTTCACCAATTAAAAAAAAATTATATATAACAACAAATATAATTAACAATGTATACACATACACCCATCTTTACAAGATTTCACAAAAACCGTAAAAATCATAATTTCTAAATCTAAAATAAATATCTCTTCACACAATGAAACTAATTTTCTCATTACAATGTATAACAAAAATTATATTTAACAAAAAATCATATATAACAAAAAATATATTTAACAATATGTACATATATACCAATCTTTACCAAATTTCACAAAAAAACCCTAAAAATCATAATTTCTAAATCAAAAATAAATCTATTAACTAACCAAGTAATAATGAACAGGAAATTACTTTTTTAGATGTGGAGAAAAAATATACAACTAAGTTCGCTGCCACTCGCCACCAACTGCCTTCACCGCCATTCCACCTAAAACCGGAACCAAAATTTTAGTGTCAAAGAGATTATGCAAAAATTAAGGCGAAGATGGAAAAGTTATGTAATATATACCAAGAAATGGAGCCTTAATGTACTTCGCTAACCATGGTCTCGTTACCGCCGTCGCTCGGATGGAGTTGCTTGCGTGTAGATCAAGGGAGTTAGGCTCAAAATATTGGAAGTAAATTTCGAAATGTGATTTAGGAGTGAAATTTGCTTGCACTTTCAGATGGAGTTCTTGCGCGCAGACCGTTCTCTTCTAGTTCAACAGTCGTCTGGTTCACATGGCAACTGACGCCTTTTGTCGCATGGCAACTGACGCCTAATGTACTCTGGGCATATTGGCGTCAGTTCTTTATTAAGAACTGACGCCTATGGTACATTCATTTATTACAAGTTTGCCACCGTGTCTAGTTAAGACGTTGTTCGTCCGAGAAACCGATGATTGTTCCTTATTTTTTTCTCTAATTTTGTAGTAGTGGTAGTAAAGAATCTCTATGGACTTGTTTGGAAATCATGGTTGTACTGATAAGCTTATTCTACAAGAAACAATTCCGGTCAATACATTTGAATAAATCTAAATAATCAAATAGAAAAGTAGATAAAAAGTGTGATAAGCTTTGGGTACAATATTTCTATGCAAGCAGATTGAGCAGAGTTCGTGAACAAACTAAAGAGCACCAATTCTTCTTCATCAGAAACATTCTTCACATCTATATCTAAATCCTGGGAATAACACAACCATAATGATGTAGGTGTACTTACAATACACAACAATAACTTAAGAAATGAGACATTTTCTACGAATTATTTTTTACGACCTGTACTGGCCCCTGACCGGCCAAAATTCAAGGCAAATCAGGTCTGGTCGGGTTGTGGGTTGGGATTTTGACGCATTTGCTTACCCCTTTAAATTTTTAAGGGGACTTTAGGAATCCACCCTACATTTAGGCTAATATTTGGAAAATAAGCCCAAAAGAATGGTGCAACCACAATACGTCATCAATTACACAGGAAAATACTGAAAAGGAATTGCCATTGCAAGCTCACAGCAGCGGTTTAATTAGGGTTTAAGGTTTTTTCAATACCACTTTATAAAAATAAGATCTTATTTTGTAATTTGGATAAATCAGGTCACCCCACCCACCCAACCAACCCAAAAACAAACGACTTTCCTCCCCATCTCTCTCTCTCTCTCTGTGTGAAATCAATTTATGTGCCTCTTCCTCCTTCCATCTCTACCGCCGCTTCCTCCACCTTCCATGGCCACTGCCGCCTCCTACTTCCATTGCCACGGATCCTCCTCCTCCTTCTCCTTTCTAATCGATCACCTATCGCGATCTGAAATCAGTGGGTCCCATTTTTATAAGATAGTGTGATGATGTAGAATCATATTTCACTATTTGAAAATAAATAAAGTTAAAAAAAAATTCGAACGGAGTTAGTATTTGTTAGATTGGTGCTTTAAAAAAATAGGTAACTAAATATGATGGTGAGAGGATTGGAACTTTTTATGTTATTGAATATAAGCTAAAAGGTTACCATTAGACTAAAAATTTAATTATGTATAATGTGCATATTAATTACTTTTGTTCTATACTTGAATATATGTTCGAAAAAGCTTGATTTTCAACATTTTGACGCTTCTGGCTAGGGGCTCGGTCACCTACTCCCAGGGCCGCCGCCCCTCGATTCATTTATTCTATTCTATTCTATTCCATTTTCCTTTAAGTTTTTTTGTGAACGTAAGATATAAAGCAACCACAAGAATATCTACCCTCAGAGTATGCGCTGTTGTCTATGTATTCTTCATAGGCATTCTAATTTGTTTTGCAATTAGCACATCATTCCAAATGCATCAAACAAGAGTACAACAAAGATACAAACTGCAAAGATTATAAACGCTGTTACCTGACCACTTGATCAAAGATAACTTTTACACGACCAGACCTTAATCAAAGATGACTTTTACCATCTTACATGACCTCTTATATACATCAGCTCAAAGGGGGTGTTGAGGTTGCGATCTAGTTTTTCTTCGCGGGTTCAAGGGCTTTAATATGGAAAGTACGACTACAGTTATAAATCTGGCAAAATGCTTGTAAACTTATAAGCAACAAGAGCACAATAGTAGCAACAAGAGTGAGAACCTGCCACGAACCGAAGACATATCTCTTCATGAATTTTCTGCATTTTACCTTCCATCTTCCATCGTAATACTTGTTCACATCTCTGATTACATCATCAATCAAAGGCACCTTTGACAATCTAATAGACTTGCTCATTCCATTCCACAGGTCTGCCACTTCTTTATCACTCTTCAAACGGTTGATAATAATCCCTTTTTCCCGGAGAAACTTTGCATCATTTTCAGTATCGATGATACCATTCATTAATTCTATGTAACGAGTCAAAATCAATGGCTTTGATGGTCTGCACGCTTCATAGGCAACCAAGTTTCGCAGAACAATCTCTGAGTTCAAGTCCACACATGTGGTGGGAAGATAAAGTGTGGCAGTTTTTCCATCAAATCTAATGCTTTGGATGCCTTTTTTAGTGGCAACAAAGTGCACACCGACCTCAGAGAGATCAATGACAGAAGGGATTTCAATTTCTTCCATCAATGGTGGTTTTTCGTTGTTATTATTTGAGTTAGAATCTTCATCGTCTTTCTTGTCCCCTCCATCGTGTAAGAAACTTAACATATTTTCCAGTGGTTCTTTTAACGTGTTTAGGACAGGAACATTAGAAACTACAGTTCCAGGCACCTTCGCAAGCATTTTTAGAGGTTTTGAAAAGATTATGATTTTGATCACTTTTTTTAAAAAAGAAAGGAATTTTCATACCTCACGTAGGAACCACCTAACGCAACTCGATTCTGCGCCTTTTGTTGGTTCACCATCTTCGTGAAGTTCAATCATCATACGATGATCATGAGAATATTCCTTCAAATTTGGCACAATAACATTGTATGCAAAATCGAGTATATGAGCAGCATCCTTGAGCTGAGATGTTGGGAATTCCTCCACCATCTTAAATGGGGAGAGCTCTTTACTTAGATCAATTAACATGGAAAGTAGCCACTCATCTGCCAACTCTTGTGATAGAAACTGAAACTTCAAAAATTCCCTCAAAATGAAAAGCGGAATCTGATTCTCAACCAGTATAATATCTCTAAATATGGCGTTGTTGACGACCTTATGAGCCGCCAACTTAGTCAAATGTTTCCTCATTGATGGACTAAGATCACTTGGTGTCTTACCAGCTCCAAAAGCACAGACTTGAAGGAACTCAAACAGGAAAGAGGCATCCACTGCCATAATCCATGCCAACGTTTCGCCGTTGATGTTTAAGGGCTTTTGGTAGCAAGCGCGAATCTTGAGCTCAACTTTGAGGAATTCTTCAACAATATGTTCTAGTTTCTTGTTTGAGAGTTCCTTCTGGCCTGTTTTTGCAGCAGCAAGTTTGTATCTCTCCATGTCATTGATCTCGGGCCGAAAGCAATGGTGAGGGCCAATGGCAACTTTCTGTGGGATATAAGAATCAGGAAAACATAACATCAGGGCTTTGGGAACACAGTAGATGCTAACAGGAATTTCTATCTCTTGAATTTTCTCTTCTACTAGAGTTCGACGAATATACTCAACCCAACTCCCTTCATCGACGACATTAGAGCTCAATCCTCGGATAAGGCTGGAATCATAAATCGAAAAAGTGCTCATTTTTGGAATAGAAGGAGATTGATTTTCTATGCTAATCTGATGAAGCTAAGGGACTGAACTAACTATTAATAGACGGATATATACATGTGAATCATTTAGATAATTTTTATTCAGTAATTAAAAAAATCCATCTTGTGATCTTCTTCCTGCCAAACTTTGTACCTGTCAAACAGTGCCAATTCTCATCTTCACTGAAAATAAAAAATAGACAAGAAAATGACATTAACTTGATAAATGGTAATTGATTTAGTAAAGCATGTGAATCATTTTAATCTACTCTAGGTGTTCAGATTCTGTTCAATTATTAAGGTCCTTATTTCTCTCAACCCTGGCCAAATGGTTGTCTGAACAAGGTGAAGAAAGAAGCTAGAAGAACAAAGCAACGAGGGAGAAATTGAAACGTTTATAGTATTAAGTATATTTTACACGCATCGCACATAAATTGCCAACAGTACTACTCAATTTAGAACTAAACCATGATAACTCATGAATCTTTTCGTTTGTGAAGTAGCCTTCACAAAATCTTTTAAAAATAGGGTGAATTTACTATCTTATCCCTTGACAATAAAATGTTATATATAGATTTAGGAGTACTATGTTGAGAAGCGACAAATGACCCATTAGGGAATAATTTGCATTGCCGGATTAATATTTTTTCCCTATTGAAGGAGAAAAGCTGCATCAATATATAGCCATGGAACAAGCTCTGTTACATGATGTAAAAAAACATAAGTTTTGTAATTAATGCATCATGGATTTATCAAAGGCTTGCTGAAGAAGATGAAAAAAGCAGAGACTTCATATTATAGATAGGGGGAGTTCAACTGAGTCCTATTATGGTGCCATATAAACATACACTGTGTCATCATATTTGCTAAGTGGCATGCATGCCACTTAGCAAATATGGTGCCACAATGTATGGTTATACGGTGTTAAATCAAAATCAAGTTCAACTCTAATCACCCTCTTTAACTGGTTATTGTAACCCCGTTAAATGGGGTTAAAATAAACTAGATTTTTACCAGTGCGTTACATGGGAGGAATATGAAAACAATTTAGGTAATCCATGAGTATCATATTATCGTACTACACGTCAATGAAAAACTCACATGTAGGATCTTGGGCCCCATTTTTGGGACCCTTGAACCCATGTGTGGGTTGATGATTATTCTAGAGTACCGGATATTTTCTGGAAGATTATATATCAGATTATTTTAAAAAAATAATATGAAGTTTTTTTTCCTTGTTTTTGTATGGTGAAATTTTATAACATTACGTTACTCAATTAGGAATAACTAATTATAAATATCAACTAAATAATAATGTAATTTATCCATGTCATATTAAGGTAACTATAATAATTTACAACAAAATTTAACCTAATTTTGATCATTAACAAAAATAAATATCATTTTATTTTTTGGCACTAATTTAGATAAACGATATTATATGAAATAATTGTTAATTGGGCTGTGTCATCCACTCTAAAAATATTTTTTACTTGAAACCGATAAAGTCAAACAGCATTTTCAATTAACATAAATAACAATATATACGTTCAATAAATATATATATATATAAATGTAAATAATATACAAGAATTTTATTTTACTCACGCATGTATGTTATTATACATGCGTGTCTATGTGTCAAACATCTAAGTTACAAGCACCCTACACTTGTAACTTAAATGTGTGCCATGTGTTACACGCATGCATAATAATATACATTAGTGTACGTAGGTAAAATAAAATTCTTGTATATGTATATATTAGGACACTTATCTAGCACAATTAAGCTCAATTGTATGGCATCATCATAAGGCTTAATTGTTAATTTTCCCGCTCATTTTTTATGATGACATCACTGATTATTTTTTTGGGCTCAATGGGATCGAAGGATTCAGAGATGATTTTGTGGAGGCATGTTGACCATAATACGTGAAACGGCAATTCATGTTGGATATGCGGATTTTTTTTTTTTTTTTTTTTTGTATTTCATTTCATGTATGAATATTTCCCACTGACATTTTATAACAAATCCAAATATTGCATTGGGGCATGGAGTTGAGGGTGACCTTTACTTGGCGACACGTATCAGGTTGGCATCTGATTGCCCAATTGAGAACCAACAGCGATAATTATTTTATTTTTTGTATTACCTTAGCAAGATGTTGAGTCTTCATACAACTAACATTTCATAGTGTTTTGACAGCTTAGTTCAGTTTGGCTTTGCCTGTTGCTGTCAATGGATGGTAACATGCACATAATGAACCATTTTAGACAATTTTCTAAGAAAACAGATAGGCTTCGAGTTTGTCATCTTGTGATTAGAGGTCTGGCTCTAAATTCAGAGCACTATCTGTTTCAATAGCCGGACTCCCATGAATCTGATGGTCCAATTATTTAGGCACGTGTTTTTCGGTACAGCTCAATCCTCGGATAAGGCTGGGTTCAGAACTCAAAAAAGTGCTTATTTTCGGCTTAGAGGAAGACAGCGATTTTCTATGCTATTCTGATGAAGCTAAGGGACTGAACTAACTATTAATAGACAGATATATGTGTTAAGGGAATCATTTGGATAATTTTTATTCCGTAATTTAAAAAATCCATCTTGTGATCTTCTTTTTACCTGCCAAACTTTGTACCTACCAAACAGTACCAATTCACATTTGAACTGAAAATAAAATATGAACAAGAAAATGAGACCAAGCATTCTTGGAGGAAAGAGATTGGTAAATGGTAATTGATTTTTAGTAAAGCATGTGAATCATTTGTTTGCATGGATATTTAATATAGATATCTCACTATCCCAAGACACAAATTATTGAGATGATTAACTTTTACTCATTCATAATATTATTTGTTTAGAAATGGGATTCTCTTTCACATTTTAATTCACTTTAGGTGTTCAAATTCTGTTCAATTATTAAGGTCCTTATTTCTCTCAACCCTTGCCAAATGGTTTTCTGAACAAGGTGAAGAAAGGAGGAAGAAGAACAAAGGGACGAGGGAGAAATTGAAAATTTTAAAGTATCAAGTATATTTTACGTGTGTTACGCATATATTGCCAATAGTACTATTCAATTCAGAACCAAACCATGATACCTCATGAATCTTGTCGTTTGTGGAGAAGAGTTCAGTGGTTCACAAAATCTTTTAAAAATAGGGCGAATTTTCTATCTTATCCCTTGACAATAGACGGGGTAACACGGTATAGATTTAGGAGTACTATGTTGAGAAGCGAAAAATGGCCCATTAGGGAATAATTTGTATTGACGGATTAATATTTTTTCCCATTTGAAGGCGAAAAGTTGCTTCAATATATAGCCATGGAACGAGCTCTGTTACATGATGCAACGAAACATAAGTTTTCTAATGCAATATCATGCATTTATCAAAGGCTTGCTGAACAAGATGGACAAAGCAAAGACTTCCTATTATAAATAAGGGGAGTTCAACTCTATTCACCCTCTTCAACGGTTTTTTGTAACCCCGTTAAATGAGGTTAAAATAAACTAGATTTTTTTATGTGCGTTACACGGAAAGAATATAAAAAAAAAAATTTAGGTATTCTAAGACTATCATATTATGCATGGTACTCCATGTCAAAAATAATACATGTGCAAATAATAAATCATGCGAAGGTGGCAACAAGGTTTCGGCTCAACCAAGGAATCCAAATGAAGATAAGGATGCAACAATATTAGATATACAAGGAGGTGTCGGCTGATTTGGATTGTTACCAGATTCTTCTTTCACTATTAGAAAAGGCCCTATTAGTAATGGAAATTTCTGTTAGTAAGAGTTGCTAATAGCTATTAGTAAAGGAAAAATACTATTACAAAATCCCTTACCAATTCGATGGTGGCTAATTTAGAAACAAGTTATAAATTTCATTACTAATTAGTAATAGAAACTTTCTGATACTAATTTGCAACAGGTTAGGCCGTTATTAAATTACCAACGGATAAAAGCGTTACTAATTAGTAACAAAATTTTGTTTCTAATTTCGTTACTAATCATGAACTAAAATTTAGAAAGAAAATAATTTCTTGTATTGCTCTTGTGAAGATTCAAATGCCAGTCTTGGTGATTGGCGAGTAAAGTCACAAGCACTAGGCTACTATATATCTTTGTTAATATGTTGCCTCATAATTTATATAAGCTATGTTTTAGTATGTTTCTCCAACCATATTCGTTACGAAATTGTTGGTAATCTATTAATGATAGTAAAACATTGTTTCCATTACTATTTAGTATCAGATTGGTAATAAAAAACTAGCAGCAGAAATGATTCCGTCACTAATTCCGTGGCTATACGCGTTCTATTACTAATACATTACTATTCCGTTGCTAATAGTAACAAATTGTTTATGTTACTATTTTGTAACAGATTAGTAACGAAAATTAGCAACATAAGTGATTCTGTTACTAATTCCGTGGCTATCTGCGTAGATCGGAAGAGCGTCGTTAGGGAAAGAGTGTAGGTTGCTAATAGTAATAAATTTTTTCTGTTACTATTGAGTAACAGATTGGTAACGAAAAAGTAGCAACAAAATGATTTCGTTACTAATTCCATAGCTCTATACACTCTGTTACTATTCTGTTGCTAATAGTAACGGAATTTGTTCCGTTACTAAAATTTTGTTACTATTGGTACCTTTTCTAGTAGTGTTTATCATATTTTATTTATTTGTAAATCTTCATTTCAATTGTATATAAATCCTAGCAGTAGATATTTTAGTTTTTAATTGTAATCTAATAGTGGAGTCCTAGTTGGCCGAACCTATTTGTGTACATATACATGCGCATGTACTTACGGATTGATGGAATGAGATTCACATAATTACCATTGATGTCAAATCTAAGTTCGAGAGTCAATCGAAACTTAAAAGGTTTAGGTTTGTGTTCTTCTATTTCATATATACTAAAATAAAATGTGAGTGAAATTGATTTAAATTCAAAAAGGCTTTTTAAGTATTAAAAAAATTATTGCTAGACTATAAAAGGACGCAATAGTAGGTATCGTAATAAAATAGGGCTAGTCTAGTGTATATAATTTGTAGTAATTTTATAATTTTATTATGTACTTCGTATTATTTCTAAAGTTAATTTTAGTGCTAAGGGATATATATAGCAGATATTAGAACGAAATTGGAAAAGATAGGATGCAAAGTTAGACAAATAGATAAGGCAAAAAAGAAAAAAAATTTAAAAAAATTGAAAATTTTAGAATATCACATGAGTTACCACATTAAGAAATAAAATGTAAAAAAAGTCCTTTCTAACAAACTTTTGGCTGGAGATTTATTTTCTTATATATATATATATATATATATATATATATGAGGGAGAGACGAGTTAAAATAGATTTTAAACTAATTATATTATTATTATTGTTTTGATAAAAATAAATTTTTAAAATTTATAAAAACTAAAAGGGATAGCAAATCGAGGTTTTGAACTAGATTATGATTGTTGTTTACAGTTTATTTATTTATTTTTTTGAATGATATCAATTGCAAGTTTTATTGTATAATAATAGCGATAATACAACTTATTTTCTTACAAAGGAGTTTTAAAGTAGGTATGCCACTTTACTTTTTTTTCTTTGAACTCCACAAGTGTGAATTTATAAGTTATACTACTATTTTCACGTAGTTATGCCAAATTTATTTGGTACAATAAAATGTCACATCTAAAATGAGACATAAAATATTATTTTGAATATAAGAATAGAAACGTTAAACAAAAGATCTGTAATAGGCCAAGTTACTACCGCTAGGCCAAGTTACCATACCGCCATGGCCACCAGTTGGAACTGAATTACCAATAGGGTTTTCGGCATAGTAGAGGGCCATGACACTAGAGCTACTCCCAACCACGGCCACCAATCGCTGAGGGCTTTGTGAAAGAAACCTATCGACTGTGATCTGAATATGTGGGTAATTTTTCCGAAGCAAAAAAGGCTTGTCGGCCGGGGAAAATTCTATTATCCCAACATGTACCCACAAAGGGTACAACATTTGCTAACCTTATTGAAAAGGCCTGTGTGCCTTTTCGAAAAGGTAATTTGAAAGTCAATTACTTTAGTTTTTTATATCGGCTCCACATTCACTCGTTTTGTCTTGGCTTTATATATTCACTCGTTGCCTGCCTCTACCACTTTATATTTGCACTTCTCGGTTCGCTAAAGCACTTAAGGTGTATTGGATCAAATGGCTTGTCATTTTGAAGAAAATAGTAGATTCAAATGTAATATATGATCTCATGAATTCATATGAATAATTTGAATAATCTGTTCACATTTGAATAATTTCATCACTCTATCAATTTTGATCACTCAATTTCAGGGATTATTAGTGTTCTTATTTGGCCAATATATCAATTCTAGGTACAGAATATGGTTCCTTTCAACGCTATTTGTTCATTTGAATAGATAAATAGCCCGTTGATTGCCTAGTGTTGAACGCAAGCATGAACACAATCTGCATCTACTTCAGTGATAAGATTTGCTACTAATTTGACAGTAATAGATTCATAGAGTTTTGACCCACGGACACAATTGCCGCCTTGATGTCTATATTATAGGGACACCCGCTGTATATGGCGCATTTCATTTCACTAGTTTACATAGCCCCAACTGTGGATCTATGAAATTAAAGGAGGAGAATGCTCTACATGCACCTGGTTTCTACATATCAAAATAGTATATTCATATTAATAGGTCATCAAAACAAGTTTGTCATGTATATATTAATTTTGAATTTCTATTCAATTTGACATTTTGAATTTAATTCGCATTTCTATGAGCCCACAATTGTAAAAAGCCTAATTATTCTATTAAAACTTTTTTTTTTTTTTTTTGACAACTTCAAATTATTCTATTAAAACTGATAGTACATCTGACTACTTAAATTTGTCATATGATAGCCTGTTATGACATTAACTCAATTATTATAATTTGTGATACTATGGTTTAAAAAAATAGTTCCAATCAATCTATTTTTAATCACTTTCAAGTCGTTTTTTTCATTTGTTGCACCACTGAAATGCTAACTGTTTTATTAGGCATGCAAGAAGACTTTGAACTTGATAATTAGGCCACTTTCCAAAAAACTATAGTTCTTGTCAAAAAAAAAAATTACGACGTGTCTCGGGATGATAACGATGATATTATTTCTATCGAACACCAAAACCTAAGAATACATATAAAAATTAATGTCTAAACAATTTTGTACGATCAAATTTGGGCAATCAAAACATTGGGTAGCGCTATTTATTACTCCCAGTGATGATCATCATATTTAAGTGGTATTAAATTACAAGTCTACTTAACTGCTTCATATGTCCCTACATTTTACAATAGAGTAGTTCTACTGCAACTACAAAATTTAATTAGCACACCACAAATTAAGCATTTTTATATTTCCTTAAATACCCTTAAATAAAATTACACTAATGACCTTCATTTAGAAATATCATATTGTACATTATATTTTTATTTCCACACCACATCAAAATATATTCACTTTATTTTTTATTTTCCTTTCTTATCATGCTTTCCGGTGGCTGTTTGATTAAAGGCATGGTTATCATCCAATCCGTCCAGCTGTTTTCCTTTTTTCATCTTCAATTACAGAATATTTTCGATTCGATTTTGACACAATCTTCAATTTTCATTGTGAGCATTGTAAATTAATAAACTCTTTCTTTTTAAATTTCATGTATCAATCTCTAAGAAAATTCCAACCACAACCTCCAACTTGACGACTCCTTTCAACTGCCTCTTCCTTTTGATAATTAGAGAAACATTTGGCGCTCTTTTGATTCTCATCATCATCTTTCATCTCTTGACACTTAAAATTGCTTTATATGGAATTGAATTTACAACAATTTAATGTGATTTTCTTTAATTTGAAAGATTAGATACATTTCTTGCCTTCTGTAACATGTGGGCAGCATTGGAGACAGACGACAGTAGCAGCAGCAATGGCGGTAATTGTTGTTGGTTCTAGTGACCGGTGGAGCTTATCTCCTGAAGGCTTTCTCCGACAAGAATGTTAATATTTGGAAAAAAAGACGATGGAGTCCGATGGTGGAGTGAAATATCAAGATGAGATTAGGGAAATGTGCACCACAATCCTTATTTTATGTGATTTTTTTGTCTTTGTAGCATTTTGTTCTATTAATGACTAGTTTTTTTGCACCCGTGCATTGCACGGCCTAATTTTTCTTGTAAAGTAAAAACTAAGAAATATGTTGAGCATTTAAAAATAACAAAGTAAATTGTACTCGTATGGGATAACATCGACAAAAATATTAAATTGTACTCGTATGGGATAACATCGAAAAAAAATATTGCATAAACATTGTAAGTAATCAAAATCATTTTCTTACTCAAAAAGCTCGCAATGTTTTAAAATCTTCCTCATATATAATATTTGCCGTTTTATTTTTTGCTCCACAACCTTATCGCATATCGATCCACCTAAAAGAATTAAACGTTGTAAGACTACTTTGTGATTTGTATTTGAACGTCCTGCATGTTCATCTTATTATCAACCGAAAGTACCTGTGCCAACTATCAATTCAGTAATGCACAAACATTTCATGTTTCCAGCCAAAAGATATCTGGTAATTTTTTCCAAAATAAACCTATATATCGAACTAAATTTTGTAAGTCTAAAAGATCAGACGTAGAACCCAATACAATTTAAGAATCCCTTACTTGCCAAAATTCAAAATAAGAATGCTTTAGTAAAACAATACGCACATATTAAGTAATTTGGTGATAGCTAAAGCATTAAATTTACGTAAAACCAATGGCAATATCATTTCCAAGTTTTTCAAGGGCCTTTTCCATAACTTCAAGAGGGGAAGCATTATTAAGATCCTTAACCAGTTTTCCATTGTCCTTTGCCTCAACCTTTGCAATGGTCTTAGCCAAACCCATCATTTTTAACTATCCAGAAATAATGATGATGGTCGTAGTGTTGGATTTTTGCACCAGAAGCAACAATGGTGTAGTAGTCGAAGGGACAATTGACCTATTCCGTTTTGGCTCATCATTTTTTCCCCTTGTCTGACTCTCTATTTAGTCATTCATATGACCCTTCACTCTTTTGACCTCCACCAAGCATCAGAAAGCTTTCTACATACGCCGCGCGCACACATATATGTGTGAACATCTAGAAACCAAAGAAAGGAAGCAACATAATTTTAGTTTCACTGATAAAACAATTTACAATTTCATTTGGCATCAATTTGATTAAAATATAATAATGTAAATCAGCAATGATTAATTTACTATTCTTTGAATATGATAAACTTGAGCTTGCGGGTTTTGCACTCACAAATGATACTACAAAACTTCAAGCAAAATTCACAATTCAACATCATGGTTTGATAAATTAATTCGACATCACATTCTTTTTGGCATCATAGCATATCACGCATCGCTAACATCATTAAAATTTGCAGCATCATTTTCCCACCGTATTAGTTTTGATTTTTGTTAAACGAATAATATTAATCATGCTTTACCTGTAAAACTGATTCTAATCTTATCATTTTAGGCAAATGCATCTATAATTATTAAGGATAATTGGAACATATGTTTAAAGACTCATATAGGGAGAAAGAAAAATTCAACCTTTAAATTGAATAAGCAACTAACCCACTAATTACAAATCTAAAATCTTCCAATCAAGTTGATAAACATAAGTAACGTAAGCATATTTTGACTACTCAATAATGATGAGAAAAGAAATTGTGGTATTTGCACCTGTAATTTAACTGAAAATTAAAATGTAAAGAAAGTACCCCATGTAATTAAATGATTCACCTTTCATATTTCTTGCTTTCTGGGGCAAGACAAAAAAAAAAAAAAAAGAATCTTAGGAAAAGAAAATTTCATTACGTCACTCTGCACAAAATAGCATAAAGTAATTCATCTATAACAAACATCAACATACACCAAAAAGTAGGGGTAAAATGAAAAGTACTGCAATCGATAAATTCAAATCTTTCATGGTTAAGAAGGGACGGAGGAAAACTAATTAAGATGATCACATTCAAATTCAATACAAATGTAATAATAAACTGTAGTTAATGCATTTCTGTTAATGTTCAAGATCAAGGAAATAGAAATGAAGAAATGAGGTCGGATAATTTCTGTTTACTACCACAAAGAAATGCAAAGAATTACTGAAAATTGTAATTCAAAGAAATTATTAATTAGCCAGTGGTCTTCAAAGAAATTCAATAACTCAAATCCGTAAAGAATAAATGCATAAAGATTCATGCCTTAAGAGTCTAAGACCTGAGGCTAACTAATAATTAAAAAAAAAAAAAAAGTAAAGAGAAAGTTGACAAAAAAGAAGTACATAATTGGGGAGAAGAACGCACTCATAAAATTTGAAAAGCAGGAGTAAGGAAATCGGGATATTTAACCCAAGAAAAACCTTGTGTCAGCAGCATCAAAAATTAAAATATGATTTCAGAATTTAGAAATTGGAAGGATTTTTTATGACGATTAATTGAAGATAAAAGGTGAGGAAAATCATGAAATCATACCTTGTTCTGTAGCAATGGTGTCAAGGTCTCTCTTATGTTTACTCCGTCGTCGAGAAAATTATCTCAAGCGGTAGCTGTGAGCAGTAGGAGTCTTCTCACAAGATGAGAGATAGCCGAGTGGTCCAAATGGCTTCCTTTCCGGTTCATCTATCTATCTTTCTTGTTGGCTTCTATACCCTGCATCGTCGTCAACGTCACTGCTGCATCACAAAGAAATTAAAAAAAAATCAAGGAATTTAGGACATTGGCAGAGGATGGAAGAGGAGTAGAATAAATTGAGAGTTGAAGATAGCGATTAGGAAGAGACACCCGAGAAACATGCCCATGGAAAGATAGAGAAGGAGAGAGGAACTGGAGAGGCTGAGAGATTCTGAATTCTCTCTCTATGAAGTGGGTAGCCACACAAAAAAACGTCCAGCAGCAGTTCTATTGAGAAAAAGTAAAAAGTAAGAAATATGTTGAATATTAAAAGATAACAATTAATAATCGAGTAGCAATTTAAATAACAAAATATTTTTTGTATATTTTAACTACAATTTCCGGGCGGCCATTTTATAAACATTTGTCTCCACATCACTATCACATATAAGTATTTCAAAACTGCCTCAATTCGTAACTTTGGAAATTTTGTCCAAAGTTAATAACATTTTCACTAAGGGTGGACCTAGAATAAATAAGCTTGGGGGCTTATTAAAATTAAAATTCTTTAAAGAAAATTCAACATATTAGAAAAAAAATTTATGTGAAAAAAAAAAAATAAGGATGCTATTTGTATGATTGAAATATCATCTCAATTTGAAAAACAAAGATGAAAAACACACTTTCTCAAAACATTGTATGAAACACACCTTCAGACAGAATGCTAATATCAGAGTCAATATGAATAAAGTAATATTATTACACACGTTTGTATAAATGTGTGTAATAATAGAATAAGTTAAAACTTGAAGCCTGAATCACCAAAAAAAAATAAAAATAAAAATAAAAAAATGAAAACATGGTGCGGAACAAGGATTTTTCCTATCATTGCCCCGATTCAAACGTGATTTGGGGGCGGGGTGGACAAACCTGACCCCATCCCGTCCCGTTGCCATCCCTAATTGGTAGTTCGAAAAAAACTAGTTGGAGTGGGGAATTGAGCAAAAAGGCTAAAAAAGAAAAAATGAAGGGGAAAGAAAAACTAAACCCATGATTATAGTGGAACAGACAAGGAAAAAGAAAAATGATTTATCAATATATAAATATCACGGGCACTCAATTCATCAAAAAATTTCCAAAACACAAACAATGTTAACTTATGGGTTGTTGTTAATTAATTTATAAACTTATAAACGTACTAGGTTGCTGGTTCACCAGTTTAACCGCCAGGGCATCGGTTTAATCAGTAGATTGTTGGTAATTTATAAATTTAAATAAAAAACTTCGTAGGAAAATAAATATAGAAATATTATTATAAATATTGTGTAATGTATTTTAAAACATAATATAAATAGTTTGGCGACTTATACAAAATGTCGGAAAGAAAAAGTCACATGCTAATTAAACTTTATGCGGCTTGAACTTTCTAAAATAATTTTGTCAAATTTGCAACCCGGTGGGTTGAGACATGGGCCGGGTTACAGGTCACCAAAAGCCCAATGATTGCTCGGGTCTTCAACCCGGTCATTACAGTCCAGTCTAATCATGTGACCCCGCCCAATCCATCATCCAAATCACCAGGTTTCCAGTTCAGATTTTAGAATAATGCCTGACGATTGACAAAAAAATTGCAAATGGGTAACCAGTTACATTAGGGGAAAAAGGATAAATAAGAAAAGGAAAATAAAATTAGCGGGTGGCTATTGGGAAAAATAGGGAAAATATATAAAAAGAAAAATTTTAAAGAAAGGAAAAATTAGTGGGCGGTTATGCAGTAGGAAAAAATTAGTGCACGGTTGCATAGTAGGAACAAAGAAAAACAAAAAAAATTGGGGAAACATGAAATTGTGACATAGATATGTGACATTGTAGATGTGACACAATTTCATTTAATAATAAAAAAAGTATCCATATGATAAACACTCAATGAAATTGTGCCACATGACTATATTACTTATTTATATCATTTTCTCTTATCTGTCTAGAATTACTCAAAAAAATGATAAATAAAAAAGATAACAAAATTAGTTGGTGGTTATATGAAAAAAGCAAAAAATTAATAAATAAGAGTATTAAATTAGAGATCGGAAGAGCACACGTCTGAAATAATGAAATATAAAAAACTAATATATTAAAATTAGGGAGTGGTTATTATTGCAGGAACAAAAGAAAAAAAATAAATAGATATTTCAGAGTCTTTTTAGACCAATATTGCTTCAAGATAAACTTTTAATTACTTCATGAATCCTTAAACACTAACTTGTTTTAATTTTTAAGCAAAATATGAGTTTATCTATTTTACATGGGAATACATTAATAAACTGAAGTCGATTCACCACAGCACCACAGTCACATCAAAACCTAAGTATATATGTATATACACTATATGCAGGGCCATACACCACTTCCATTGATTCTCTTCACATACATCTTCACATTGCAAGCAGTAATTCCATTGATTTCACATCCACATAATTCTTCTGTTCTTGACCGGCCAGATTCTCTTCCTATCGCCGAACTCCCTAATCTACCTTGATTCTCTGAATTTGGGGGCAACCCGGGTTTGAGATCGATTAAATCGTTGTTTGGTTGTGCTATGTGCTGTATGAATCTTTCTTTCTCTTTTTTTCCCCTTTAAATTAATTGGTAAGATTAGGGGGTTATGTGTAAATTAGCTGTGGTGTACGTAGATATAGATTTTATTTGTTTTGCCTGTTGTGACTATAACATGGTGTAACTAACAAAAATGTGGTGGCAATATAATTTGCCATCATTTAACTAGGTTTTTCTTATTAATTGAGTAAAACTTTATTTACTGATCAAAAGTTAAGTAATTCTTTAATTTTTTAAATAAAAAGTGTGTTTTGTTAATACTAGTGTTGTGTGTAACTTGTAATATTAAGAAACATAATATGCACATTGTAAATATACTATAAATTTATAGTGCATTTTGTAAATTTCAATCTTTAGTTAATAATTCAACATTCTTTAAGGAATCATAAAGGCTTTAAACTAGAAACCAACAAGACTGTAAACAAGAATTTGATGCATGACCGAAACATGAATGCTATAATAAATATAGAATAATGTTATCCATCACCATCATCACATCCTATTTGTCAATGTAGTAGTATTAAATGATAAGTCAAATAAAATGAGGAAATATGTGATACATTAAGTGAACATATAGTTTAATGCCACCTAAACATGTTGATCATCAGTGGTGCTATTTAAATTTAAATAAAACAAACCAAACCTTATTTAAAACCTAATGTTGAAATGAACTATGGCCTATCCAATCCGCCTCCTAGAAATGCTATATATCCTGAATAAAACAATGGTCATGCGAAAAAATCACATAGAGTCAAAGTTAGTTAATTTTATGATGAATAGCAACCTAGGTTCGTGATAAACATCGAAGATATCCAGATGTTGGTTGCGAAGTAGTAGGAGCATAGTTAGAAAAGATAGTGAAAGGGTATGAAACACTTACAAAAAAAAAAATTATAATTTTTCAAAGAGTAAAAGATGGTTTCCTTTCGAAAATGAGGGTAGCTGGGACGAGGGGTGTCTACTGCCACCTACGTCGCTGCAAAGTAGTGCCTACATTTGGTCGGTACTTGAGAACCATTAATAGGAATGATAAAGGGGTGTGTTCGGCTGTGACATGAAAAATATCAAGGCAGGTTGGGGAAACGTTTCACCCCATTTAGTGACTTGTTTTGTATTTTTTGTATTTTTTCATTTTTTTTTCAATTTTCAATTTTTAATTATTTTAATTTTTATGTAAACGTGGCTGGTTTGGTGAGTTGATCAGCCATGCCTCCACAAACCCCGTGGGACGGAATTTTCTTGTCCCATTTGGATTGGGGCTACATGCATGGGTTTCATTTCAAATCGGATAAAATTACCATTCCTATTGCAGTGGAAAAATTTTCAATGGGCATACAGGGAGTCATGTGATGTGAGGCACTTAAATCAAAGGTCCATTTAGTAGGATTACTTGAGCTGGTCATTAATAGAAGGCCAAATTATTGTTTAACGGGTAATACTTTCTCTTGATTAAATGGCTTTGAATGTTTAATTTGTGGTTATTGATTATATATTATTTTGTGTTTGGCTGATTAGATAAAGAAGTTGGATCCAAACAGACTTTTTATTCCCGCCGGAAGAATACTTATTTATTAATTGTATCAGAAAAGAGTACATCAAAAATAAAAGGAGGATTCCCATCCCACTCAATATAGCCAGAAAAAGAATTAGGTGCCCTAACCAATTAATGAGCAACCTGATTAGCAGTCCTAGGAACACAAGAGAAAGAAACATTTCCAATATTTAGACAAGTATGCCGACAATCAACTATGATCAAACCAAAATAGGATACGTCATGTCTTGGACTCTTAATCGCATTGTAGACAACCTGATCATCCATTTCACTAGAAACTAGATTTTTTCACTCGTGCATTACATGGGTAGAGTTATAGTATACATTCATATCAAAATTGACTCGTGGGTGTGGACATCATATCATAAATAAAGTACAATATATCAGTTATATTATATAAAATTACGAATTGATATGGGAATTAAAATTCACCATGGGATATTTGTAGTAAAATGCCTGAGTTCATAATTCTGGTCGCCTGATCCAAGCACGTCGTGCAAGTTCACACGTCCATCCTATATGAAGTTGTAATAATTAGTAGTCAAATAATTAGGGATAGCAATTTGACCCATCAATCTATAAACTCATGGAGACTTGTCCCTAATGAGATTGACCCGCCATGCCTAATTGAAGCAAAAGTACGGTATGGGGTAACATTGTCTGCCCCGCCATGGGTCCAGAGTGGGTGTGGGTCAGGTTAGACCCGCCCCATAGACCGGTGACCCATCAAGTATTTTTTTAAAATAAATTTAATTCTAAAAATGTGTAAAAATTATAAAGATGGCAATTTGACCCATCGACCCATAAATCCGTAACAATTATTTTTATTTTTTATTATATTATGCTTTTCAAATAATTTTTCTGTGGAATTGAAAGAATCATGTTATTATATTAGTTAATATTAGTAACTTTAAAATTCTAAATAAAGATTTGTTTTATTCTAAGTTCATCAATTAATAATGCGTTACCCATAATTTTAATTGAAAGGGGAAATAAATTCATGAGTCCTTTCGTGGGTCATGGTGGCGTCCCACCTGCCCCATGACCCTACCTATCTTGACCCACCCTATGAGTTTATAGCTTTAAGACGGGTCTGGGGTGACTTTAAGACTTGTCAGGTGGGTCTAGAGTATGGCTAACCCAACTCATTGTCATCTCTATAAATAATCATATCACAATCAATTATTGTAATTATGAGTTTAGACTCTCATTCGTGCGTTGTACGGAAAGACTAATTTTCAAAAGAGTTCAACAATAATGAATAATAAAATATTAGACAAATACATGTTATCGGATTTGCATAACAAAAATAATAAATATATAGCTTTGATTTAGTATTTGATACGTTAAATTAACGTTTTATTAATACTATATTAATACTTACCCGGTTATGTACTCGATTAATGATTTACTATATTTCACTTGTAAATCATCTAACTTATTTAATATTTTTTTGTTAAAACACTAACTTATCTAATATTATTAGTTAACAATCTTAATAATATACCGGGCATGTACATACCTTATTCACTCGATACTTGTTCAGATAAAAAGTTTCATACTCATAAGAAAGTGCCCTCTCGGCATACTTTTTTTATGAGTAAAATTCAAACTTGATAGCTATAGCTAAGATATTAAATAGGGATATATATGTGAAGAAATGCAAGTTAAAATTTTTAATATAAAAGGGAACCATATATGTGAGACATCCTAAAAAATAGATCAAGTAATCAAAATAGAGGGAATAATATTTTTGTGCGCTTCTTTTTCTTTTTGTAGAATTCATGTCTCTTTGTTCACAAAATTTTATCTAATATTCATTGTTATCTTCATCAAATTAAAATACCGATCAGTTAGTATTCAACCTACACGTTACAAAGGGGAGATAAATTCCCAATGTTTCATTTACGACGCTCTTCCGATCTCATAAATTGCAAAAAACAATGAATAATCACAATAATAATTAAATGAAATAACAACTTGAATTCAGTCGATATTTTAAACGCTTCACATCTATAGAGAAAAAAGACTAAAAAAAATTATTTGCATCCTCGACAACCTAATCGTTGCGATCTTAAATGATATAAAAACAAAGATTAAAAAAGTAGTCACAAAGATTTCTAAGTTAGATCATAGATGTCAAGAAAATAAATTTTAACCATGTATTATTATAACAGAATTACATTATGTGCGTTTAGCTGTTGGTGTGACGCAAATAAATAGATTTTTATTGCACAAAAAAAAGAATAAATCGGTTGAGGCTTTTTATAGAACCAAATCTGGTTCAAAATTTGAAACCAGATCTAGTCATGCGGTCGCATAGATTCAACTGACGGACCTGTACCAGAGCGCATAGACCGTCTGGTGGTTTTGCACTTTCTGGTGTGGCCACACAATTATCTGTGCGGCCGCACCAGGCATGCGGCTCCACCATACAGTCCATGTGGCCTGGTGCGGCCACACAGGTCCGTCAGTGCGGTTGTATGGATCTATCTATGTGGCCGCATGACCAGATTTAGTTTTAAACTTTAGAACCAAATCTGGTTTTATAGAACGACTCTAAATCGGTTCATTTGCTCTAAGTTATTATGAACTAAGTTTACATTTATAATATAAGTTATTTTAAACTAGGTTTCCAAGTTATTCTAAGATAAATTTTGGCTTCCATATGATCAAAGAATTTGAGAAGGAAATTTTGAAAATCAAACAAATACAAATAAATAAATAAATCTTATCTTATATAATATTAAAGTAGGATAGTGGTCTTATGCAAGTTTTCCCACTAAAACTATTATCCTACTTTTATATACTTCTTTTATTTTATTATTATTTATTATATTAATAGTAATCCATTAGTGATATTATCCATTAGTTACATTGCTAATTGCTAATATTTTATTTTATAATAATATATAAAATTTTATATCTATTTTTATTTTATACATAATATGCTGTTTATTATCCATTAGTTATATATATATATATATTCTATTAGTTTTTAGGCTATCTTTAAAATCATAATAGTTGACAGACAAATTTCAAGTATAGTGTTATTAGAACTTCCTTCTCATTTTGATTTAGTATTTACTCGTAAGATTAAGGGTATAACAATTACGAGTAAGGGTATAACAATAAAATAAAATTAAACCAGTTTTAAAAATTTTACTTTAATTATAATAAATCCACATCATATAACTTATGACTATATGCTTAGTATATTATTTAATTTATTATTTTTTTATATGGTAAAAATTTAAGTTGGGTGATACAATAGTAATTATATTTGATTATGATCACCTAAAACAAAAATAAAAAAATCTTTTAATTTTTTTAGAGCGGAAGTGGTTAAAAATTAATGTTAGAGGTAAATCATATAAAATCTATCATTTGTTGTAATATTATTTCCCTTTAGTCTTTTATAATAGTTGGGTGTGTACTTTAGATTTTTAGAATAGAGAGTAATGATTTTATTTGGAGAATGTATGGCATTGTATGAGGAAATATGAAAAATAATTTCTCCAGAACTATACAGTGGAGAATGAATGTCGAAAAAAATTCATTCTAACAAATGAATATCATTCACACTCTAAATGTGTTCTTGAATTTCTTTTACTAATACTTATTGAAGAAGGATGTGAGTGTGAGGTAATTCTGGAGTTTTATAAATTTTTATGCTCTCTTTTTCATGGTTTTTTTATTTCCATACTTAACATGAAATTAATTTTGTATACAAAAAATTTATCATTCTCATTTTCATTATGCCAAATAAAAACATTGTATGTTTCAATTTGATTCTATTTTTATATATTAGTAACATATGTATATGAGTGAAGAGTACAAAATAAATTTATGATTATTTAGTTTTTCAAATTACCGTACTTTTTTTTTTGGGCTAATTATTCCACTCTATGCAACACATCGGTATACAACTAGTAGAGATAATACCAGATTATTAGTTTATAATGCCTTGATTTTCAAATAATTTAGTAGCGGGAAGAATAATTGTAAGAAATATTAATTCATAAGAAATTGAACAGTTACTCACCGTCAAATTCACATTGGTAGCGGATAATAAAAAATTGTAAAAACTCATCATTATATGTAAATGCTTAAAATAAATAGAAATGAGCAAACTAAAATAAAAAAAGAATATAAAAACTATATAAACTGACATAAATTATTGAAAACTCATGATGAATATCTAAATAAGAAAAGTTTAAATTTTAAAACTCAAAAATGAGGATTATAAGTTTTCCATTTTTTTTAAAATTTCGTTTTGATGTAGGTGCTCCCCTTTTTTACGCTATCTAGATTAGTGAGTTAACTTTTCGTTGACAAAACTTATATATTGACAAAATTTAAACTAACTCCAAATTGTTCGATATTCAAAAAATTTTCACTAAGAAACCCCGATCATAGAGATCAATAGTGGCTGAGTTTTAATTTCTTTAAGGAAAAAAGGTTTTCCGATCTTACAGATCTAGAGTTTTATACATGGCAAACAGCAATGTAAAATTTTTGTAGACAATAATTTAAAAAAGTTTATTCAATTGGAACAACAATAATGAACAATACTTAAAATGTAATGCCTCATGCCCAATAACAACTACGTTGTGATGCACAGATATATATAATCATTACACCTATACAATACATGGAAGTATTGCATAAACTGTCACGATCCCGAGAAAATTTAATTCAACTTTATGATTTCCAAGCAATCTACGGCGCTGAACAATAAATAATAACAATATAAATAGTAATAATAGAAAAGTGAAATTTTTTTGGGGTTTGGTTTCCATATATTCAAGGAGTCTAGGAAAGGAAAATTTGAAAATTATATGAAGATAAAATTTTGTGATTTTAAAAGGGAAGGAATTATGGAATGAATTTTAAAAATTATGGGAAAGTTGAAGCACTACTATAAAAAAGTATAATAGGCGTCGGTTGTAACAATGAATACGCGTCGGCTTTGACGGTAACACCTATGTCAGCAATGCGCATTGTAGAGGTATGCGCGTCGGTTGTTGGCTGACGTGTAAACGTAACAATAGACGTCAGTTATTTCACAAACACTGACGCTTAGAGGAAATTTATAAAAATAAATAAATAAAATAGACAATAAGCATCGGTTGTAGAGAAACAACCGACACCTAAAGTTTAGGTGTCGGTTGTTCCTCTACAACTGACACCTATTGTCTTTTTTTTTTTTGCTCTACTCTAGGTCCACCAGCTTCAAAATTCAAATTTAAAATTCAAAATTCTAAGAATGAATTTTGTGGAGACACCCTAAAACATTCTACTTTAAACATACCCTTAGAGAAATATTTGGAAATTGCAACAATATACCTAAGCATAGCAATCCATCCATTAATGAAATCCAAAACAAACGCGTTGACCAAAGGCTTAAGCGGCAAGATAGGAATGTTAAAAAATGTCAAACACAGACAACACAGAAATTAACAAAGTGAAACACAGATAATCAATAGAATGTTTGAACTAGTACTCATCATCCTCTTATTCAGCAGACTCTACCCCAACTTCCTCGTAGTCCTTATCTAGAGCAGCAAAATCCTCTCTAGCCTCAGAGAATTCACCTTCCTCTATACCCTCACCAACATGCCAGTGCACAAAAGCACGCTTAGCATACATTGGATCGAACTTGTAGTCAACTCTTGAGAAAACTTCAGCCACACTGGTAGAGCTGGAAATCATACAAACAGCATGTTGAACCTTAGCCAAATCACCACCAAGGACCACTGTCGAAGGCTGGTAGTTGATATCATAGGCTGACCAGATGAGTGTACACAAGGGCGGAGCCAGGAATTTAGGTTAGTGCGGTCCAAATTTTTTCCCCCTCCGATTGCGCAATATATCCTTTACAATAGTCATTGCAAAAAACACTCTTTCTACACTGATATGCCAAAGTCAAAAGCTTGTAAACCAAAGGATATAGCCTATGTTTCTTTCCTCAACAACATTTTCTAATGAACAAGTTCCCTTTTAAAGAATATCTCCGTAACCTAAGCCTTGAACAATATATAATAAGAAATTAAAATTATTTCAAACAAACTCAAAAGCAAAAAAGCTTCAATTCCAAGTTGTATATTACTAGATAACTTCTTAACTCGCTAAGTTTAGAGCAGTTACATATTCCATTATGGCATTAACCACAATATAATATAGACTTCTAGTAGCCAATTGCTAACAAAAAAATAGGCAACACAATTTAGGGAGTAAATAGAATACCAAATTAATCTAATTCAATCATAAACCCCAAATTTCATTATAAATAAAAAATCTTGAATAAACCCTAAAATAATAAAAAAACACAAAAACACAATTTTAAGTGAAATGAAACTCCAACTATTGTCAAATCAACAATAAACAAAGCAAATATACAAAAAGAAGTATAAAACTAACATTCTCATAGATATTTTGAAGAAGTACTTAAATCTTTAATAGTTTAAAATTTTAAAAGAGATTCAAAAAGTAAATAATAGACTATTTGGCTTACCTTCCCTTCACCGTTGTTCTTCCATGTGCCAGTTCAAGACGCCGGAAAGTGCCTTGGAAAAACTAAAAATGAAATGGCAGCAACAGCAGAGACGTTCCATTTCAATGCATGTAATTGGGCTGGAGAGTTGTTTATTTATTTTGGGCTTAAGTTTTATTTCCTTTCCTGGTCTAGAGATAACAAAAACCATTTTTTTTTTTTTAAATTTAGGCCTGTCGGATTATAAAATTTTTTACTTGGGCCAGTGTAGTATGGCCCAAGTTTAATTGGACTACTCGGGAGTTGAGTGCGGTCCATGGACCGCACTCCGCACTCATCTTAAATGGGCTTCGCCCCTGAGTGTACAGAAGCTGTCACTGGAGCTTCGCTGGAAAAAACGTGCTTTATTCTTGGAACAGAGATCTGGTCCCTGGGGAACTTGTTTTATTCTTGGAACGGAGACCACTTCCAATGGACGTCTCAATTGGTGAAGGTGTTTGAATATTGGCTGAAGATTTGAATGTTGGAGAGGAGAGATTTCAGGCGGAAGGTGGCTGCTGGGTCTCGTGAATGGCAGAAGTGAAGATGGGAGATATAAAATAATTATTAAAAAAAAATAAGAGGCGTCGGTTCCTTAATTATAAAGGAGCTGACGCCTCTTTATTACATTCGGCGTCAATTTCGAGTATGAAATCTACGTCCTTTGTTGAAACAAGCTTTGGGCATCGGTTGTGGATAAACAACCGACGGTTCCTTAATTATAAAGGAGCTGACGCCTCTTTATTACATTCGGCGTCAATTTCGAGTATGAAATCTACGTCCTTTGTTGAAACAAGCTTTGGGCATCGGTTGTGGATAAACAACCGACGGTTCCTTAATTATAAAGGAGCTGACGCCTCTTTATTACATTCGGCGTCAATTTCGAGTATGAAATCTACGTCCTTTGTTGAAACAAGCTTTGGGCATCGGTTGTGGATAAACAACCGACGGTTCCTTAATTATAAAGGAGCTGACGCCTCTTTATTACATTCGGCGTCAATTTCGAGTATGAAATCTACGTCCTTTGTTGAAACAAGCTTTGGGCATCGGTTGTGGATAAACAACCGACGGTTCCTTAATTATAAAGGAGCTGACGCCTCTTTATTACATTCGGCGTCAATTTCGAGTATGAAATCTACGTCCTTTGTTGAAACAAGCTTTGGGCATCGGTTGTGGATAAACAACCGACGGTTCCTTAATTATAAAGGAGCTGACGCCTCTTTATTACATTCGGCGTCAATTTCGAGTATGAAATCTACGTCCTTTGTTGAAACAAGCTTTGGGCATCGGTTGTGGATAAACAACCGACGGTTCCTTAATTATAAAGGAGCTGACGCCTCTTTATTACATTCGGCGTCAATTTCGAGTATGAAATCTACGTCCTTTGTTGAAACAAGCTTTGGGCATCGGTTGTGGATAAACAACCGACGCCCATATTAATAACATTAATTTCAAAATTGTCACAGCATATTGTTTACGCGTCATTTTTTCCAACAACCTATGTGTATGTCAATTTTTTTTGTCCAAGTCTGTTGTAGTGAAGGAATAAGGAAAAATATATGAAAACATAGTAATTTTCAGGAAATGTGCGTCTTTAAGGGCAAAGAAGAATTTCATGATTATTCTAATAATCTTTTAGTAGTTCGTCTTTGAGGCAATTTATGTTCATTTACAGGGCATTAGTTTCATTCACCCATTATAAGAATTACTATGCGATCTTAAATTAAATAAATAAAATAATTTGGTTTCCGAAGAGTCAAAGAGTCTAAGGAAAGGAAAAATATGTGAAACTACAGTAATTCAAGGGAAAGGTGGATCCTTAAGGGCAATTTATATTAATTGACGAAGTATTATTTTCATTCACTCATTATGGGAATTACCATGTTTTTATAAGTTAAATAAATAAAATACTGGGGCGCCATTTATCGAGGTAGTAATCCAGTCCAAATCATTATACAGCATCATGATAACCCGGCCCAAATCATTGTACAACATTATGATGATGTTAGCAAAATTATGGGCAGGAAAAATTACAATTGAGAATCCAAATTCAATTAAAAACTCTTATATTATATATGATATGATGATATGATATGATATGATATGATGTGATGTTTGGTAAAGCTAGCTCTTGAGCCCATTTTAAAGCTTCATGAATACCTATTTCCTCAGCTATATTGGAGTCGAAAGCACCATCGATAAAGCTAGTTTTCTTTCTAATAAAGTTTGATTCCTTATCTTGAATTAACATGCCAAATCCCACTCTCTTGCTATCTGCGAAGATGGCTGCATCCACATCCAATTTAAGACTTCCTCCACATGGTTTTTCCCACTTTGCCTTAGGGGAATTCATAGGTGACTGGGTGCTAACATTTGACAGTGAGTTTTGAGCCTCTGACCATTGCTGTAGTTTTAAATTAGCAAAGGAGACAATCTTCCTGACCATAAAATATTTGGCTTTCCAAATGACCTCATTTCTGTTTGTCCAAAGTGCCTAACAAAAAATGGCGGCCAGATTCCGATCATCCTTATCCAAATTATCTAACAGGGAGAAGAATCAATTCTTGAAATCATCATCAGATTCATATTGATATGGGAAGAAGACCACACCTTCCTAGCGAACAATCAAGAATAGAAACAATGCATAATTGATTCATTTTCCTCTTTGGAAACTAGACAGCATGCTGCAACAGTAATCTGTTTCACCTGCAACTGATCAACTGTAGGAAAGATAACTTTTGCTGCCCTCCAAATCAAATTCTTAACCTTCAAAGGCACTTTAAGCTGCCAAATAATTTTCCAGAAAGTATCTTCCGAAGGAAGATGAAAACAATAAGTACCAAGCTGGCTCTGAAGTTGATAGGCTAACCAAACTGGGTAACTATACTTTTTGTTAAAGAACCACAAAAACCGGTCTTCTTAATGCCTGGGAGATAAAGGAATTTGCAAATGTCATTAAATAAGTCCCACAGAATATCCATGTCCCATTACCTAGTTTCCATGTCCCATTAACTGGTTAATTAACCAACACAAGGCTTTCATTTGGAATTCTAGCCTGATGAGATCCAACCGTTGTCTCTATCCAGAAGCCAACTATTCTCACAAGCTCTTACTGAATTCCCACTACCAATTCTAAAAGGGCAGCCTTACTTGAGGAGATTTCAAGTGGCTAGAATACTTCTCCACGTATAGCTCAAATTATATCCAAGCTTGGCCTCCAAAAAAGGAAGTTCGGGGGAAATAACGGCCCTTAATAGTCTTGGTAACTAATGAATCAAGCTCGGTAATACGATTCCAAGCATGTTTACCAAGGAGAGAGAGATTCATATCATGAAGCTTTTTAAAACCCAGCCCTCCCCTAGACTTAGGTGAACACAATTGTCGCCAAGACATCTATGAAATACCCTTCAAGCCTTCTCTCTGTCTTCTCTACCAAAAGGAGTTCATCATACATTCTAACTCCTCACAACGTCCTTTAGGAAGCAAACAAATGCACATAACATAGTTTGGGAT